>JAEIFV010000589.1:0-201350 GCA_018904265.1 Lordiphosa collinella | reverse complement strand
TCCATTATGGTTCGGTCCAAGATCGAAAACTTAGTTATATGTGATACCAGTCAACAAGCACTGCCTCTTAAAGGAGTTCAGCAACAGGCAACTAAAATATGGCTATCTGCTAGTAGGTCTGAACGCACCCTAAGCACGAAAAGTTCTTGAGTCAATAACGTGTGTCCTCTGTTCAATAATATTAACGGTCGCTTACGGCTTACAGTCGAAAGTACTGCCAAGAGCAAAACCTACTTGAAATTTTAGGTACACAATGCACAGTGGGCTGGATGGCCACAGAGTTAAAACATGGTGAATACAACCAGAATAACATGTGGAAAAAGTTTTTAACAAATCCGACCACGCCTACCTCACCGCCCATATGGTCCTGCGTGGCGGATGCGTAGTTTAATGTAACTTATTATACCCTTGCAGAGGGTTTTTTGCATGTAGGTAGGTGTAAACCCGATTCAATACGAGTTTGTTTCAGATTTGGAAAATTCCTCCCCCTCCCCCCTTTAAGCGCAAAAAACTGTCAGAGCCACAATTTTTAAGATAGACCTTTCCTTCCTTTATATATATCAAGTAAGGCACAATATCTATCTATTCTGAAAAGATCAATAAGATTGGACAAAAAACACCGAAGTTATATACGAATCAATTTTGCTTGTAGGAGAGAGGGGGGCCTTGCATTGTCAGTTACCGCGTTTGCGCGTGCGTGTGTGCGTATGTTAGAGTGTCTGTGTGTATGTGTGAGTTTGTGTGTATGTGTATGAAAACACAAAAAGTCAAGGGAACAGGGTACTTGTAGTTTTTTTTTTCCATGGATACGCCATGGGGGGATGTAAATCTTCAAAAGATACTGCTGGCCCGTACCAACAATATGCACGATTCACCAACAACGTTGGCGCCTACGTACTAAATACACCCCCTCACTACTGCACACCTCATTCCCCGCGGGATCACCGTTAAGTATTACTTCGCGGGGATGGGTTGCCTATTTTAGGCACTCTCCGTTGTGCGTCGCTCTCGTTCGCATCTTCTCAGATCGCTCTGGAATCCTATAATGAGCTCGCCAATGGTTCTCCAGTTAGAATCTGACTCTAGCATGTAGCTGACGAGGTCCTCGATGGGTGGTACAAACTCTTGCCTGGTCCTGTACCTTATACAGCGGTACAACACGTGATGTGGATTTTCGTTCTCGTTTGGGCAGGCTGGACATTCCGGTGTGTCTTCATGCTTGAACCTGTGCAGGTATTCTCTATATCCTCCATGGCCAGTGAAAAACTGAGTTAGGTGGAAGTTTAATTCCCCCTCCGTCCTGCATATCCATTCCTCCAGGTTCGGAATTAGTCTGTGAGTCCATCTTGCGTTTGTGGCCATGTTCCACCGCGCCTGCCATGTAGCCATAGACCAGCGGCCGGCAGCTTGCTATCTCGCGTATATGGGAAAATTCTCAAAGCAGCGCTGCTCAAACACGCATAGTATAATCTGTATAAGCGCCGCTGCGTTGCTTGCTTTCCTACGCCGCGACGCAGTCGTTGCTACTGAAATTGAGAGCAATTTATGAGCTGCTCTCACACACACCAATGCATTGCAATGCAAAAATGTAAATGTATTTCTTGCCTCCCTCTGCCATAGACGCAACTCTTTCCGACTTTCGAATGGCGTCGGTCGTCACCGGACTTTCCATCACTGCTCGCCCTTCGTAGATCTCCTTCATTTCGAGTGCCAGTATATCCACCGGCACCATGCTAGCCAGAACTAAGGCTGCCTCATCCGAGACCGTCCGGAATCCGGATATCACTCGAAGTGCGCTTAGTCTGTAAGGCGTTGCAAGCTTCTTTTGAAGGCTCTTGTTACTCGCTACCGCAGACGCCCATATTGGTGCGGCATAGAGCAGCACCGAAGTAACTACTCTAGCCAGTAGTTGTCGTCTTCCAGCTCTGGGCCCTCCTACGTTGGGTAGCATCCACGAAAGGGCTCTCTGTATTTTGGAAGCTTTTTGGCTAGCATACTCGACATGGGGTCGAAAGTCATCGTTGCAAACACCCAAGTATTTTATGTACTCCTTCGATTTCACAAGTATCTTCTTCTATCTTCTTTCTGCTTGTGATAAGCACCGCCTCCGTTTTCTGGCCAGCTAGTTCTAGATGCGCTTCCTTCATCCAACTGGCCACTTGTTTTATCGCCGCATTTGCAACTGACTCCAGCTGTCCAATTTCCTTTGCTACAACTACGAGCGCTAGGTCATCCGCAAACCCTATCAGCTTGCAGCCTTGGGGTAGTTGTACTCTTAGCACCTCGTCATACATTATGTTCCACAGAAGTGGTCCAAGAACCGACCCCTGTGGGACGCCTGCCGTCACGCTGTGACGCCTTGGGCCTTCCTCGGTATCATACACAAGCTCTCTGTCTGACAGGTAGTTAGATATGATCCGTTGTAGGTAGGTAGGTGCTCCAAATTGGTGTAACGCCCTTAGTATGCGCGACCAGCTAGCCGAGTTTAAGGCATTTCGGATGTCCAGTGTTACCACAGCACAGTATTCCTTGGTGCCCCATCTCCACCGAGTTCCCTCAATCGCCTTGGTTGCAATATCGACAACCGCCTTGACTGCGTCCACCGTAGACCGTGCCTTACGGAATCCATATTGGGATTCAGATATGGCCTTCTTTTCATCGACTACTGCCAAAAGTCGAGTATATACGATCCTTTCCAGAATCTTCCCCATTGTGTCTAGGGAGGCAGATCGGTCTGTATCCTGACGGGTCATCGGCTGCCTTACATCCTTTTGGCAGTAGGGATAAGCCATTGCTGCTTCCACCTCTTTTGGAAAAGCTCCTTCCAGCAGACATCTTCCAAACGTCTCAGGGTGTGTGTGTGTATATGTGTATGAAAACACAAGAAGTCAAGGCAACGGGGTATTTTGTAGTCGGGGCACTCGACTACAGCTCCCTTACTTGTGTTTTATTAAATTTGTATGTTTAACCAATTCTGCAAGCATACGTTCAAGGCTATGCTCTTTCATCCATCATCTCTAGAACGAACGTATGTTATCCACACCTTAAAAGATTGTAAAGTAAGCAAGTTAACAGCTTTCGGTTAACATTTCGGTAAACTCACTTCAAATTTGAATTCTAGCCGGCAAACATTTTATTTTGCAATTATTTATCAATTTTTCCACCATATAGCCACCGGTGAATAGTGGGCGATATTGTCCAATGCTTCCGCTTCAATTTCCTCGAAGAACCAATCACTTAACATTGCGCTGTAGCGCGAGTTGCCGTCGATATCTGTTCACGCACATTTGCAGCAACCGCAGCACTGTTTTTGGTCGAGCGCACCGGACGAGTACGTACACGGGTTGGTTTATCCACCAACATTCCAGTTTCACGAACTTGCTTCACGAATTGATCCACAAATTGAGTTTTCGGAACAATTCTTTTGTTTTTTTTTTTCAAATTTCGCACAGTTTGAGTTGAGGACTCCCCACTTTGGAAATATGTTTTTAATATTTCCCAACTTTTTTCAAGAGAATAGCGACACATTTCGTAAATGTCAAAGTTTTTACTAAATATTAGTCGCTTTCCGAATGACATTTGACTTTTTTAAAGTCAAATTATAAATAGTTCAAATTCCAATCACTAGATGGACCACCCTGTATGTACCATTTATTATTATAAAATTTGAATACCATACCCACATCGAACACTTAAAGCAATATTATAATAATGTTTCCAATTAGAATTAAAGTCCCCTTTTATTATTTTGTATGTTCCCTAAACTGAAATTTTGCCCTAGAAATGGGATTCTCTTGTTACCCCGTATACTTCTATGCAGAATTAAACTTATAATGAATATGAACTGAAATGGATTCTGAACTCAAGCTAACGTTCTCGCCGTCGTAGGGCATTTGTTAAAGGGATCACCCAGATGCGTTCTGTGGCTGGTGATCAAAGGTAGGGTGGGCAATATGCGAACACGATTCCACCATTGGCTTCGCACACCATAACTCTCTCTCTTTTCTTCTTACCTCTCTCTATCCTTTCGTAAGTGATCTGAAATAGTCTATTATCTACCTTTCTTAAGTTCTTTAGCATTGTTATTTTTGTCGCAGCACGTTATTTTTCTAATCATGTTAATATAACAATAAGACATATCGGACATATCAGCAAGACCTCTACCCCCAAAGCCGACGAGCTAGAGCCGGATAGCATGACGTGCAACCGCTCTATACCTGTGTGTGACATTAGCTGTTCATTGGTTACACGCTACAGGGGAATATTCCTTTTGGGTGGATTTTCCGAATATATGTGCCCAATTATTTCGCATACTTTGCTAACAAAACGAGTTTCAAGTCAATCGGATAAAAAAAAAAGAAACCCATACTAACTTTTGACGCTTTTCCGGGAGTTTTCCGACCCTACGGGTAAATTTTCCAACATCGGTAAATCACATCGTATGAAAATAGGTATTTTGTATGCAAAGTTTTCCACGAATTTGTCGACACTGACAAATTTTCAACATCGGAAAACCACATGTCAATTTATTTCACTTACTGTTTTTATAAACCGAGTTGTAAGTCAATGGTATGAAAAATAGATGAAAATAGATGGATGAAAAATAGATTTTTGCCAATCAAATTTTCCGGGAATTGGGAAAATACGTGTCAAATTATTTCACATACATTGTCTACAAAATGAGTTTCAAGTCAATCGGATGAAAAAAAAAATTTTCCCATACAAACTTTTCCAATGCTTCTCCGTCTGTTCCGGGTGGAATTTTTCAAAACCCCGCATAAAGAAACTCCTGTCCAAATTTCAGCACTCTATCTCTTGCCGTTTAGGTTGTGCGATAATTGCCAATTAGTCAGTGAGTGAGTTAGTCAGTCAGGACCAACTCTTTTATATTTACAGAGAAGATCCGATTTCGATTCAACTTTATGGTCCGGCTTATGGTCCGCTTTAAGAGACCCAAATATCGATACCTGAATATCTCTGCTGACTAGAATATTGACTAGAATTTGAAAATTGACCCCAAAGGTAGAAATTACCTCTTAGGCATTTCTACCAAAAGCAGGCTATACAATTTGATTGTGTGTTTGAGGAGACCTGGAGGAGGAGTTGGGTTCAACAAGTTTAAAAAGTAAAAGAAACAATAGAGATTCGTCTTCCAGATAATTCCACAAAATTACACACCATCTCCAATAAAACGAATTGCGATCCATAGAACTCGTTCTTGATATATCCTAGAGTTGGTATTTAAATGGGACTTTTCCGGTATTTTTCCACTTCCCAACGGTGGTCACACTCCTAACAACGGTACAATTCCCTCCTGCTCACTGTGCATTTCGCTCTCACCTCTCATTGCGAGTGTTTCATTTGCTAGTCATTCAGAGTAACATTTTTTATGAGCAATCAAACAATTTAAATGTAATTCAAAAGTGTTTTAAAATCACGTTTGGTGCTGAAACTAGAAATGTAAATAATACAAATTGAAATAATAACGCCGTGAGACAAATAACAGAGCAGGATATCTAAACGGCCAAGTGAAAAAATTCAAAAAAGCAAAAAGAAAAGCAACTAGGAGAGAGGGTACAGAGTGCATGGTGGTGGGTGTTGGTGTTATCGCTCATAGCCAGCAGCAGCGACTTGCTCCAAATTTTCAAGACCTGCGCAGTAAGAGCTAGCGGTACTGCTCTGCAGTTTGTGTGTGCATATGTGTGTGTGTGAGTGTGTGCAGCAGCAGCCCCCAAAACAGGATATTTTATTATACTGAAATTCATACTGAAATCCATACGCGCACACACACACACACACACACACGCGTAACGTAGGAGTAGCGCAGGAAATTCGCATATTCAGGCCAAAAGCAACGTCGGCTGTAGTAAAACGCGCTCATAAGCAAAAGCTTCGCACTGCCATTCGGACGCATTCCTTTGCTTGCTCACACATACACACTTAGTCACTCACTCTCTCTCCATCTCTCATACACGCGCAAAAATCAATTAGAGGCAAAGAAAAATACAACAACAACACCAAAAAGTAATAAAGTTCTATGAAACATGTTTAAATTAATTGTGCATTGTGCAAAAAAAGTCCACAAGTTACGCAAAAAATGCCGCAGTAAAAACATCACCAGCGCATCATCATCGGCTGGGGCGAGGAGCATGTGAAACGGTCCAAAACGTCGAGTGCAAAGTGCAAGGATGCGTCGTCCTACCCAAGCCAGCAATTTGTCTCTAGCTCCGACACCCAAGCCGGCAACTACGTCTACATAGCCCCAGCCTAGCAGTTCCATATCACGCTGTCACTGCCGGACCCGGACCCGGTCCCCCCCGCCCTCCGTTCACGTTTACGTTTACGCCGGAAGCGCTGCAGCAGCTTCAGCGGAAATTAAAGCAAATCGAAGCCGAAACGAGTAAAAGGAAAGAGACAAGCACAGAGAAGCGGAGAGGACATTTACGGCCGGTAAACTGCATCGCATCTGCCCCCTCCACCTCCACTTGGATGTTGTCATTGCAATTTGTGATTTCATATTTTCATAACTTGTCGCGGATTAGACAAACGTCAGCAGCATCAGAGGCATCCTCTTCAAACCTGCTGGTGAGTGGTCGCAAAGCTAAAAGCTTTTAAGTAGGATATTATTAAGGAGGAAGCAAAGACCAAGCTGGACGTGAAGTGGACGTTTTGAAGTTTCCTATGATTGAAGAGCGAAATAATGAACGAATGGAATTGTAGTAGTTGACAAATACACTCGACATTCGTATATAATTTTCTTTGTGTGTGTGTGTGGACAATTTTAAAGTGGGGATTGAAGTGGGCACCTTTATGACCTCCTCTGAAGTGGTTTACTATTCCTTAGAATCACAGAAACAAACAATGGATTTTCCAATCCTTTTATCCATTTGAGTTCAATGTAAAGTGATAGTCTTTCATATTGAATATCAACTTGGATTTATTTATAAAACGAAACATGGAAACTCTTTTTATTAAACGGAGGATGCAGTTTGGTTTCCAATTAACTTTATTAAATTAGAAATACATAAAAAAAACTAGAACGAGAATTCAGCAAAACCGTAAGCTTAAGTTAAGCTCGGTTTATTTGTTCTTAAAATGTTAACATACTATCTCAATTTGGCCTATATAGGAGAGAAGAGCGAAGAAAAGTAACTGAACGAAAAGAGCGAGCAAAGCGCATTGCGTTCAAATCTGTTGCTTTAAGAAAATTTGGGATATACAATTCATAGCTTGATTAAGAAATCCTCTCTTAAATCAAGAAATTCCAAGAAATATATACGTGGTGTGTTCAAAAAGTATCGATTTTTTTGTGGCGTTATGTTGGTACTCATGTCTCTTACTTATGCCGACAAGCTCGGCCATTTTGAATGTTCACTTAATTGTTGACAGCTGCTTTGCTTGCACGTGTTTTGGATCGTCTTCGATTTTTACCTGTATCAAATTTTGAGTGAAAAACGAAATTAAGTGCGCGGATGCATTCCGAATGTTGACTGTGGCATACGGAGAAGCTACCTTGGATATCGATTGGCTCGTGCCAACGGTCAATAAGGAATATTACCTGAAAGTTATGCGCAATTTGCGCGAAGCAATCCGCCAGAAACGCCCGGATTTGTGGAAGAACAAAAATTGGCTTTTGTACCACGATAACGCCCCTGCTCACACATCGTTGCTTGTGCGCGACTTTTTGGCCAAAAACAACACATTAATGATGACGCAGCCACCGTATTCCCCAGATCTGGCCCCCTGTGAATTTTTCTTGTTCTCTAAACTGAAGAGGCCCATGAAAGGACGACGTTACGCTACGCTTGACGAGATAAAGACGGCATCGAAGGAGGAGCTGAACAAGATAAAAAAAAATGATTTTTTAAAGTGCTTCGAAGATTGGAAAAACCGTTGGCACAAGTGTTTAATATCTCATGGGGATTACTTTAAAGGGGACAAAATAGATATTCATGAATAAATAAATAATTTTTGAAAAAACACAAAATTCGCGATACTTTTTGAACACACCTCGTACTATCTCAATTTGGCCTATATAGGAGAGAACAGCGAAGAAAAGTAACTGAACGAAAAGAGCGAGCAAAGCGCATTGCGTTCAAATCTGTTGCTTTAAGAAAATTTGGGATATACAATTCATAGCTTGATTAAGAAATCCTCTCTTAAATCAAGAAATTCCAAGAAATATATATATAGAACAAAGTTACTCCATTTATAGCTCAAGAACGGCTGGACGGATTTTTATGATCTTTGATTTGTAATATGAACGTTGACGTACAATGCACAGGACGTTGCGACACCAAGCCGAAGCCTGTTACGCGCGAGCCCCAGGCAAAATAGCAGCCCGTGCGACATGAAAGCCGGATCGAAAAGTACAAAATAATGTTAAGTACGGCCAAATAAGTTAAAATAGAGGTTTTTAAAGCAGGAAGAGAAAGTTCCGAATTGATTAAGCGGTAGAGTTTGTTGTAATCAGCACAGAGGACACGAAACGGATCATGCAAGGCACAGTTAGTAGTATAATGTTTCAGAGATAAGGGGACAAAGTTACGGGACAGTCTACGAGGAACATTAAGATTATTTTGGCTAACCAACTCCGATTTCGCTATTAATTAGTCTATGTGTGAAGATTACACCAAGCATAACTCCACGGTTATATAAGGAAGGAAGATTAATTAAAAGTAGTCTACTAGAGTAAGATGGTAAACGGACCTCAGGATTCCAGTTCAGGCCACGAAGAGCAAACAATAAGAATTGCCTTTGCACAGATTCTATTCTATCTTGATGGGTCGAATATTGCGGAGTACTCAAGTTTAGGACGGACAAGAGAAGTGTAAAGAATCTTGGTAGTGTAGGGATCGTCAAATTCGTTCGACCACTTGTATCCGCACCTTATAGCAGAAAAACTATGTACTAAAATATAGTTAAATGATCCAAAATATCGCAAAATTTGACAATTTTTTATTTGAGTTTATAAAATAAAAATGAATTGATAGTTGGCAATGAAAGCTAATCGGTTGAAAAAATTGGTTAAGGTATAGAACAGACAGACCGACAGGTCTGTCTATAAAGTCTTTTTTTTTATTTTTTACATCCAGTTTTATTTAAAACATTATTTGAAATTTACAAACTTCTTGACATGTTTTTTAAGATAAGTTACAAGTTTTTTAATATATGTATACAGTACATGGAAGTATGAATTATTGCAAATTAACAATATGTTATAAATCTATTTGGTAGGTCTAGTAGTCTGACTCCTTTTCAGCTATTAATAGGATAATTTGATGTCCTATTCTCCTCGAGAAGGGCTTGGGTGACCTATTAATTTCACTGTATATCTTTTTGCAACATCTTTGATGACGTCACCAATTTTAGGAACTTTCAAGCCTCTTTCTATATCACAGTTTCTTATATACCAAGATACGCCCATAGTTTTTCTCACTAGAATCTATTTTTCGACAGATCTTTCGTACTGTAGCTATATGCTAAAGTCATCCGATTTCGGCAAAACTTTGTAGAATTATGTGAAAGCATACCAAATAAATAAATGCCAATTTTAAGAACATTTCCATTAAAAACAAACAAGTTTTTCTAAGTTTAAACGCACAGCCTATTTGCAAATAAACATTTTTGTAAATGTCAAATTTTTGCGTATAAACAGAGAGTTAATTTCTTATTTGCAAATAGCTTAGTCTCGAATACAATTACTGATTAGTAGACTTGTTTGCAAGTAAGGTTCAAGGGGTTGCTATGTTAAAAACATAAACTGAAAACAAAAACTGCAATCAGACCAAGGAGGTGACAATGGAAATTCTTGGCCTAATTATGTTGTTTGTCATCGATTTCTGCGCTCAATGTTACCAGAAACACAGTTATAACTAATCAGGCATCACTAAAAAATACATATATTTACGAAAGATATTTAGCGCATAAACAGTGAGTTAGTTATTTACAAATAACTTCTATGTGCAAATAACTGGCGTATTAACAAAGTATACACTGGTCGGCATATATATTTTGACAAGCATTTTTTCATAAATAAACCATTTTATCTTTTAAACAAAAAATCCTAAAACTTTGAAATTTTTATCGAATACTGGTATGAAAGTCCGCTTTCAATAATTCATAAGTAGTCCACAATCAGCTGCTGGGGTTAGAAAATATTAATCGAATTGTCTAAACGGAGGTGGGCATAAGTATTTTGACAAGATTTCAAACTTGATATATTCTCAGCACAGGATCTTTAAAGCTAAATGAATGATGTATTCTAGACAAGTTTTTCACGCCGAATCCGAATCTAGCGTTAGAAACTCCATATCTCTGATTGATTAACTGTAAATTAGGCATGAAAATGCAGAAAATGGCTAATTTGGCTGTTTTCCACCCAATGTGCTAGAAAAAATGTTGTTTTTAATAATTTGATTTGTTTATTGTATAGTTCATACTTTTATCTCTAAAATGTGATTTAGCCTTATTTATTTCATAAGATATAAGTTCGTGATTGATCTGGCAAGTATGGCCGATTTGCATGCAAATTCATATTTATCGCTTTTTACAGTGTAGTTTTTAAAGCAAAACGCACCGTAAACTTAAAAACTACACTTAAACTACACTGGCGCTCAACTAAAATACAAATCTTAATTTAAACTTGAATTCTAATACAAATCGGTTAAACTTGGCAGATCGATCACGAACTTATATCTTATGAAATAAATAAGGCTTAAATCACATTTTAGAGATAAAAGTATGAACTATACAATAAACAAATCAGATTATTAAAAACAACATTTTTTCTAGCACATTGGGCCCCAGGTAAAACAGCCAAATTAGCCATTTTCTGCATTTTCATGCCTAATTTACAGTTAATCAATCAGAGATATGGAGTTTCTAACGCTAGATTCGGATTCGGCGTGAAAAACTTGTCTAGAATACATCATTCATTTAGCTTTAAAGATCCTGTGCTGAGAATATATCAAGTTTGAAATCTTGTCAAAATACTTATGCCCACCTCCGTTTAGACAATTCGATTAATATTTTCTAACCCCAGCAGCTGATTGTGGACTACTTATGAATTATTGAAAGCGGACTTTCATACCAGTATTCGATAAGAATTTCAAAGTTTTAGGATTTTTTGTTTAAAAGATAAAATGGTTTATTTATGAAAAAATGCTTGTCAAAATATATATGCCGACCAGTGTATGACAGCTATACTATATAAAAGTCAGACTTCGACCAAATTTTTTGGAATATCATCAATGATATTTCTCAAGTGCTTTTCAACGATCCAGTTTCTCCACTTCTTACTCAAAGTGATCTAAATTCTCTGAATGCCTAGTGCCTACTGAATCGCTGAATGTAATATTATGACCTTTCATAGAACCAAGCCGTATCTATACGAATACGCCATTAATAGGGAATCGTAAAACCGTATTTATAAAGTCGATGATTTGGGTATTCTGTTTGAACCCAATTTTAGCTTTAACAGCCACAGTTTAGTGATGTGCAATAAGGCTAAAAATGTATTTGGATTTATCAAGAGATGGTCCAAAAAATTGAATGATCCCTACACTACCAAACATCTTTACACCTCGCTGGTACGACCAAATCTGGAATATTGCTCCTGTTTTTGGTCTACGCAATATCTTACATACCAAGATCAAATTGAATCATTTCAGAAACAGTTTCTGATTTTTGCCCTTCGTGATCTAAACTGGGACACCAACACTTACTCTCCATACGAGCAAAGACTACGTTTAATAAACCTTCCCTCACTCAAATCACGGAGAATATTTTTCATGCGGTCATTTTTGTCCACAAGCGGGTGAGATTGACTCCATGGTTCTTTTAAGCCTTATTTAATTGACAGTACCACCCAGATTAGCTCGCCACTATACTTCAATCTATCTCCCGCCTCGCCTAACCAACTAGGCTCATTATTTTTTTAAATTTTTTTTGTATCCTACCTTTAAAATGAAAAAAAAAATGATTGCGAATATCACGTTCAGTTTGGAAGATATTTATTTAATTCCGCTGAATTGAATACAGTCAATTTTAGAAAGAATTGCGAATACTTGAAGTAGACGATAACTTTTGTTCACAATAGACAAATCTCTCTTTTGGCTTGGACACTTTTGGACAACACAAGATCTGCTCCTAAAAAGTCCACAATGTGACATTTTTTAAGGGACTCTGAAAAAGGGTACTTGAACTGCTCATTACAACAATAACATGCTACACACAGACAATAACATGCTACAACAGAAATACTTTTTTAATAACATGTACAAAGATTGTTGCAAACGATAAAAAGTGGCGCAAAATTTAAGCTCATCAGCTTGGAAAACATATGTTACGTTAAGCAGCTCACAGCTGATCCAATATCCAAGTTAACTGAGAACCAATATTTTTGATAAATTCAGTAAGAAATTGACTATATAGTCCAGTCAATCTAGACTCTGAAAGTACTAGATGCCTCAAATCTCACGCAAGTCTATGAAAAAAATATCAAGAGATAGAGCAAGATCTCCTGATCATCATATTAAAAATTGTCCTCCCCAATTTACCGGAATAATTTATAATTAATTAAAAACAATGCGATTTTTACCCCTACGCGACATTTTTACTCATTTCTCTATTCTCCTTCACTCTAGAATAAAAATAAAATAATCTCTTTAAAGGGGGAGGACATTCTCTATGAAACGGATATGGCAATGTATGTCATTAAATATACTATTAATTAATTATTAATTTTTTAAAGAATTTTTGGCGTTTTCTCGCCAAACGATCAGCTGATCGGCACGCCACGCCTCTTGCCAATTGGTGCTGAGCAAAGCAGCGCGATATTTAAATTAGATTTAAAATTATTTCTTAAGAATTTCTGACCATTTTGAGCATGGCGCTTTCGGCTCAGCAATGCAAGAGCGTGGCGTCCGATCTGTCGTCGAGAAAACGCCAAGAATTCTTTAAAAATTAATAATTAATTAATAGTACATTTAATGACATACATTGCCATATCCGTTTCATAGAGAATGTCCTCCCCTTTAAAGAGATTATTTTATTTTTATTCTAGAGTGAAGGAGAGTAGAGAAATGAGTAAAAATGTCGCGTAGGGGTAAAAATCGCATTGTTTTTTATTAATTATAAATTATTCCGGTAAATTGGGGAGGGACAATTTTTAATATGATGATCAGGAGATCTTGCTCTATCTCTTGATATTTTTTTCATAGACTTGCGTGAGATTTGAGGCATGAAGTCTAGATTGACTGGACTAATAGAAACTAAAAAAAACTGGCCCATTTCCACATTTCGAAATTTGACATAAATGCCACTAAATAGGTAATTTCTTCCACTGTGCGTCGCCCGGGGCCTTTGCATTATAAGAATATGATTCATTTTTAGCTCGTCCAAACTTGTTCGAGCCGGATTTAATTTAAGATTACTAGTTTACTTTTTCATTGTCATTTACTAACCCCTTATCTTAACTTTGAATTTGATTTTTTGGGGTTGCCAACACTTTACTGCACGAATAGCGGTAAATTTAAATCTTGCTTTAATTTTGAGACACCCTTTAGTTTCGTCCTTTCTCTTTACTATGAAATAAATTCGGCCACAATATCTCTCACATGCAAGTAGCTTGAAATGGGTTAAATAACTTCTGAATTTTGGAAAACGTCTAGCACTCTCATTATAAACCTTCAGAAAACTTTTCCAATTAAAAGGTGTGGAACTGTACCACTTTTGAAGTGGTTCAGCCGGATGGTTCATAGCCGGAAAAATGTCAGTCATCATAAAGATTATCTGTTTTGTGGGAGTGTTATTATTAAAAATAAGGTTTCGTAAAGCTGTGAATCACACTGAAATTATTGCTAACCACAAAAATCATATTTTTCTTACGGTCCAAGTTGTACGTAGGAAGTTTATGTGTTGCAAAGCCATCCGCTTTGTGAGTTCTCGAACCTGATGGAGGCAATCGGACAAAAAGACTGTACTGTAGCTATTGAATTTTGCTTCTTTAACATTTTAAATTATCTTGTCCATAGAGTAATTTTACCCATTACCCAAAACATTAGTCACCCAATAATAAGAATAGAAACCCAGCATGATTTTAAGTTGCTTCTGCAGCGCGACTAACATCAAAGTATCCAAAGTAGCATAAAAATGAACTAACCACAAAGAAAAGTAAGAAAGCAAAACACAAACCGCGACATTAACAATCAGAAACTGTATTTTGTGTTTCCCTATTCCATTCAGAGTACCCTCTACATTACCCCACGTTTTGATTGTCCACCCAGCACAGGGCAGAGTTAAGAGCTTTGCTCCAATTTTTGCAGGCAAAAATATTTAAGAAATTGCAATTTTAACTGGACGAAGCTTTAATACTCTACACGAAAACAAAAATGTAGGACCATTTAAATACATTTAGTTAGACTGAATATTAATTAATATCTATGGCCGGGTGGCTCAGCGGTTAGTGTGCGCGACCGTTCGATCCCGCCTCGGAACATCTTATGAAAAGTTTTTTCTTTGAATTAACTTTACACCTGGTCACCCCTCTGTGCTGTTGGCGCCAGCTTTGTAGTAATTAGCCATGCAAAAGCTTCTCAAACTGCCGTTCGGATTCGGCGTTAAACTGTAGGTCCATTTCTCTTGTGCGAAAAATAGAAGCGCACAAGTCAAGAGACTGAGAGTAGCTCAGCTTTGGCCCTTTGGGGCTGTGTCAGGCCATTTTACATTTTTTACATACATCTATATAGATGCAGATAATTGACAAAGATAATTGATGATCTAATTCGATTGGGATAGAACTCATACCGTTTTGCTCTTTAAATTTCAAGTATCTTTTGTTATTGGAGGTATTAATAATTAAGCACAAAACATTCTAATATCGAAAAATTTAAGATAAACTTGATCTGCCTACAGACAGTAGGAGTCTACAAAAAATAATTTGGTTGCTATAGCTATTTTAGCCTCCAAGATCTAGGTGTTCATACAGACAGACGGACGGACCGACAGACTGGGCTATATCGACTCGGCTGTTAATGCTGACCAAGAATATATATGCTTCCTTCTGCCTATTACATACATTTGCACTACTTTAGTATACCCTTTTTACTCTACGAGTAACGGATATTAATATGTAAAAAAAGCGCTCGGAGGTGTCCCAGAAATCTCTTTCAACAAATTTCCAAACCAAAACCAATTCTCGGTGTCCTAGAAATTTTATTCGGCGGTGTCCCAGAAATCTCTTCCTTCCAAATTCCAACCCAAAACCAATTCTCGGTGTCATAGAAATCTCTATCGGTTGTTTTCAAACCTCATGTATTTTGTTGGGAGATTTTGGGATGCCAACCAATACACAAACCAGCCAATACACTAACCAATAGCGACTTCACGAACCCACGCAATATATCACTGTATTTGTAGTAGGACCATAATCTTATACACACCTTTCGAACTAGACTTTCGAGGAAAATGAAATCTCTCGAATTTCTGGGACACCGACGGATTTCTCGAGCGATTTGCAAACCAACCGAAGGACCAATCTCTTGTGATTTACAGGACACCCTCGATTAGGTTGGTCTTTATTGTTTTGGAAAGAGTTTTTGCCCCTAAGACTATTTTAATAAGCAAAATTAGCTTAATATGGGTTAAACGACCTGTTTTGATTTTAGTCAAGCAAAAGCAAAATTAGTTTTGGAAATGGAAACTTCATTATTTTAATGGATAGGCTGCATCAAATAAATAACACGTTTAATTTGATTTAATATTGAAATTTGCTTTTTAATAACTTTTCGCAAATTCAACCGAAGGCTGCCATATCAACCAAAACCTTGTTTCCACATGGCATTGCTAGCGCCATCTTTCTACCTCAGTTAGCATAACTAGCGCCACATGGGAAATTTGACAATAACAAACAGGACTAGGCTTGCCAAATTTTACTTAATCATTGGTGCCGAATATTTTTAAATTTTGCATATTAATTTTGGGCAGAGCTCGTAAATAACAATTGATAGTTTTTCCCTTTGCGGTCTGCTCAATAACAAAACCGAAAAAACCCATGCACGCTTGTTCTCGTTTTGAGCAAAACACTTCGTTTCTCTTTGTTTTTGTTTTCAGTTGACTGTTCTCAGTTGAGCTGTTTTTGTTTTGCTCATTGAATAACAATTTATAGAGAGCGTTCCGACTGAGTCTTAAAGGGTCTTTTTTTCTTGTGTGCGAGTCACAAGCCCAACCAGACACCTCACTCTCACATACACACACACACAAACGCAAATGACTTTTATAATTTTAACTCGCTTCGATTCGGTCAGCGAATAAATAGAGCAAAAGGGAATCAAAACCATTGGTCGTTCGTTGAGCAAAGAGCGAAATGTTCGAGAGCTGATGAGAACGGCTCATCTCTGACTCTTTGCTCAAAGGGTCCGTAAATAACTGTTATTTTTGGACAACGAAAAATGGTCAGTTGTTATTTGCTGGCTCTGATTTTGGGTAACATGACTTTAATTTGAATTAAAATATTAGCTTGAATCATAAAACTCATACCACATTTAATTAAGAACTGAAACATGGGAAACCCTGTTTTGTGGGATTGACAATTATTTTGAACCCTCTAGGAAAATGAAATCTCTTGCAGTTTTTTGGATCTTTCTAGGCTTCTTTGATTTAGGGTCTGTGTCATTTTAAGAATAAATTAAGAATAGCCCTTAGTATTTTATGCGCTTAGACCAGGAACATTTTGTATTTTAGAATATTTCAAAAGTTCAACGGTTTTGATTTAAGAATATTACAACCAAAAATTAAACAGATTCCTGAAACACTCAAGTACTTTGGGATTAAAGAAAGCTTACTTCGAATAAGAATTTTGTACGTGTATCAAGAATTTTTTGAGCTTACCGTAAAATGGCCTACGTTTGTACTTATTTCAAGTACAACAATAAGATTCAAGCAAAGTTCTTAATTTTGTTGGGGGTGTAGGTAGATTTCTATTAATTTTCTATTGTTTTAAGATCCAAGGCCATAGAGTAAATCAGATGTTGATAGTTAGATTCTTGTGGGAAATACATTTTTTGTAATTCAGCTGGAAGCAAAGTTAGGCATATGTAACAGGTAGAATAGTAAGGTTCCCCCGAGTTAAAGAGGATCAACGAGTCAAAAAGTATCAAAAAGTAATCTTACTGGTTTGCTTCAATTGAGATGTATGGTGCAGAGTCCCCATAGTAAACAAAGTCTTTCCTTGGTTGCGGTGATGTTTTTCTTAAAATGCTTCAACAAATACTTAAATATATGTAGTATATTTATCCAGCGCTTTCCAAACATTATCACAAAATTATTATACCCGTTGCATTGATAAAAAGTTCATCAGAGAACAAAGATAAAAACCCAGAAAATGTAAAAACCACATTGGTCGGCGGCAGCAGCAAACACCATAGCTAGAAAAATATTTTCATTGTAACAAAAAAGTTGCATTTTTGGAGGGGTTCAGACAGTCAAGCCAAACACAAGCTGCATATTTGCCAAAAGTCTAAAATGGTTTTTAAATAAACATATAAATTAAATGTTTGTTCAGCTTTTAGCTTAATTAAATTAGCTTTATGTATTTCTATGCTCCTTTACATTGATTACCATCTCCGGTTTTTTTGTGTAATCTCATTTTACCGCCACTGCAGTTCGTAATTAGTTAAATCTTTGACCGTTTCTCCAGTTGCTATGGTTTTATATTTTTCGAAATTTAACGCAACTCGCGTCCAGTCGCTGGTTCGCATTGCAACGGGTTGCCTGCTGACAAAACCGCGTGCCAACTCCGAATTTGAAGGTGGCAACAAATCCCCCATGGGGTGTTGCTAGCCGCCTGCCTGCATGCGGGGAGTGTCCCGGCTACTGTCGACCCTTGTGACAGTCGCTAGTGTTGGTGGTGGATTTTGTTCTTTTTTCCGTTTGGGGCTACATGCGAGTTAATGTCTGTGTCATATGATGGTCGAAAAGGGGATGGAAGCCGAAACAGGCGCACGAAATGCTGATAAACTTGAACGCAGCAATAACAATACCCAAATAATGCGACGGGGTTTGAACTTAGCAAAACAATCAATAAATCCGGCATGCTTTAGCATCGATTGTTGTCAAAGTTGCATGGCCAATGATTGCATTCTACACTGACAGAAAAAAGAAATTTTAATTTAAAGCATATAAGCATATATTGAAAGCAGTCAACAGAGTAATTTTGCATCTTTCACACTAAAAGAGAAACCGAGTATTTTCTGATTACACAAGTTTACAAACAAAAGTCAACTTTTTAACCAGAGGAGATTTCAAACATTCCTAATGTATTTTCACCCGCTAAACTCAAATAAATTGTCCGTTCTCGTCCAGAGGGTCAGGTTTCAAACAAATTTGAATAAACATGTGTTGAACGAGGTTTGTTCACATTTCTAGGTCCTGCCTCCACATTAACTAACCTATTCAACCCAAATTTGTTTTAGCGTAAACTAAATTGAATAACGATCACTAAAAACCATTATTTGGACTTAAATGTGAAAACTATGAACTAAATTTAAAAATGTTAATTTTTTTTGGGAAATTTAAAAAATTTCCAAAATTTATAAGCCATTGAATTTGGCTCAAAACCTACTCAAAAACTATTGAAATTTTCGACATTTTTTTTACCTAAATACAACGTTAATATTGTAAAAGAAAAGAGTTGATACTAAAAAGTTATTTTCTTAGATTTTTCTTAGTTAATAGAAATTTTAGATCAAAATTTTATCATTTCGATATCAAAATAATTTTTGACTCAAACTGAGCGTGAGCTAATATTTTTTCCGACTTGTTTTCAAACCGGTTCTGAACCGTACCGAACCAAATAGTACCGAACGGAGATTCGTGCACTTACACCAAGCCAATATCCTTTTGAAAACGCTGAACCGAACCAAATACCCAAAAAATATTTCGGGTTGGTTCAACTTACCAACGAGTTTGCTGACTAAAGCGCCTACTTGAAGACAAATTTATTTATAAAATTATAGTAAAATTATAGTAACCTGAAAAATACTACACAGAACAGCATAATCTATGTATGGCTTTTAAAGTCGAGGAAGGCTTTACTTTGAATTATAATTTAGCTTTTATGCCCTTGCAGAGGGTATTATAAAATTGTCCGGATGTTTGTAACGCATAGAAGGAAGCGTGGCGAACATTTAAAGTATATATATTCTTGATCAGCATGGGGGGGGAAGAAAAGTTTGTGGTTTGCTTCACCCCCCGGGGTGAGTTTGTGTTTTACGTATGTCCCTACAAACGCTGTTTCCTTAAGAATATAAGAGCTAGACATTTGTCGGTAAATCAGATGTCACAATGTTTGTATGTGTCGAGATTTGGAAACTTTAACTCCTCCCCCTCCCCCTTTAAGCGCAAAAAACTATCAGAGCCACAATTTTTAAGATAGGCCTTCCAAATCTATATATAAATTTTTCCCCCAAAAATATCTATATAAAAAAAAAAAAAAAAAAAAACAAAAAAAAAAAAAAAAAAAAAAAAAAAATTTTTTTTTTGGGGGGGGGAGGGGGGGGGTGGGGGTTTTGTTTTTTTGGGGGGGGGGGGGTGGTATTCGTTTGTGTGTATGTTGGAGTGTGTGTATGTGTGAGTGTGTTTGTATGGTTTTCGAGTCGATTTTCATGTAAGCGCTAAAATTTTGTATTCAATTTGAATAACGTTCCATAGAAGGTGAAAAATATACCTACGGTATTCGTTTGAGCAACTGAAATCGATTGCTCAATGCCAAGTGAATTCAATTCGAGAGAAAATTGTATTGTTACTTACATACATATTAATACAGCTTAAACGCAAAACTTTAACGTTTACACGAAAATCGAGTCGAAGTATTTCGAATTTAAAAAAAATCCTTTTATGGCGATATTCTCAAATATCCTCCAACCCAGTAGTTTTTTTGTGCCAGGTGCTGCCGAAAGCAAGCCGTCGGGTGACCGGATCGTCACAGTACCCCCGGACGCTCATACAAATATAGTCAACCATCCGGCGGTGACCTAAGGGGTGACCATCGGCCTAGCCGATCAAGCACAGAACTACCAGAAGCTCGCACATGAAGTGTCTGCCATCCGACTGACAGTTTTAGGACACCCATCGGTCAGGCCCTTTTCCGAAGTTATAACCACCTGGCAGCCACCTGACAGCCGGTTTAGGGTACCCATTGGACCGGCAGATCGGTTCAGCATTACCAGAAACTGTGCTGGAAATGTCAGCCGTACGGCAGGCGATTTTGGACAGCCGTCGGCCAGCACATTTCTTTTAACCATCCGGCAGTCAACTATGGGTATCCAATGGCTGGCCCGATCCGCAAAGCAGTACCAGATTTTTTACATCAAATGGCAGCCATCGGCCTTGGTAATTTCGTTTACCGTCCGGCAGTCTGTTTGGAATAACCGTACGCCCGGCAGATCAGTACATAGCCCCAAAGAGCCAAGCCGAGCTATCTCCTTCTCAATCTTTTGGCTTGTGTGTTTCTCATTTTCGCCGTTTCCTGATCGTTTAGATACACTACCCGCTGCACCACACCAGGCCACAATAAGTACATCCAGATAATTGATCTTCTGACTCCTTCATATCTTTTATCAGTGATTATCCAAAGATTGGGTATTGTGCAGCAATCGATCATATAGTTGGGAAGCCCGCCAACAGCACCGTCATCTGTATACCATATATTAGTACTTAAAATAAAATACAGCACAGCAGCCATTCACCCTACCCACTGCATCACAACCGGCCACGACTAACAGAGTCTGTACATGAAATGACAGCAGTCTGCCAGGCGATTTTGCGACAGCCTTCGGATAGCACATCCACTATTAATATGTAGCACATTTTGTTCATTTTACGAACTTAGCAGAAGTGGCGTAGAGCTAGAGCATATGACTAATAAACAAACAGTCCCGAGCTCAAATCCCAGTAGAGGTATGATAATCTTCTTCTTCTTCTTTGGCCATCACAACCGTTTTACGGTCTCGGCCGCTGCCACTAATGCCCGCCACTCGCCTCTGTCCCGAGCGACATTCCACCAGGAGGACACTCCCAGCTTCGCAATATCTCCCTGCGCGTATTCTCTTTAAGGGCTACTATTTTCTAAAATTAAAGGTTAATTTTGCCCTATTTTTAAAGAAAAAGACTTTGGAAAAATTCGCCCTTACTATCAGAAAAATTTGGCCTTGTCTTGTTTTTAGAAAAGTTTTTTTCTAAAAAAATTTTTTATGCCATATTTTTCATAGTTTCAGAAAACTTTTTCTGTTTTTTAGAAAATTTTTCTAAATACCAGGGCAAATTTTAAAATAAGGCGATTTTCTAAAATTCATGGCGAATTTTTTTCTGAGTGTATACAAATACCACTATCAGTTTGGTTTCGGTTCGGTAGCGGTTTCCATTCCAGAAATAAAATTTTTGGCAAAAGCTCAGCCGGCAATGACGAGTAATGTAAGCTATTAACACATAAGCCGTCCCGTTCAAGAATTTTGCTCTTTAATACGCACCTACTTTCTGTTCGCTCTAGCAACATTGTCCTGTTAGATCAACGTGAGCCCAATGACAGCGAACAAATCTAATGGTTTTGCTGCTGTTTTTTTCTGTCTTTGAAGTGTGCTGAGCTGGGTGAAAAAATTGCATTTTAGTTTTATTTCTAAAATAAGTGTTATTTTCCGACCCTGGAAAAAATGCGTTTATACATATTTGTTATTTTTTGCAGTGTAGACTTTCCCCTTAAAGTTTTTGGTACGCTTGCCAATTTTTTGCCACCCCGATTTCTGTTTTTTTATTATATGATAAATGATTTGCAATTTTTGTTACTACACAAGGAGGCGGAGGCGGAGGCGGTACGTAGCTTTGTCACTCATTTATGCACACATACACACGCAGACGCTCTCTTTCTTTCTCTTACAACCACACACACAACCACACAAGTAAAATCATCGCTGGCGGAATTTATGATGTCATTATAATAAATTTTATGCGTGCCTAGACAACATTTTCAGAGACTGGCGGCAAAGTTGGTGGTGGTTGTTGTTGTTGCTGTTGCTGCTGTTTCATCAACACCCGGCGACATTTTTCTTGGCTGATTGCAACACTTTGTCGTTGGCTGTTGCTGTTTGCTGTGACACAAAGTATCTTGTAGTTGCATGTTGCTGCCGCTGCTGGCAATAACTCTCAACAACAGACTCAGTTGCACACTCACAAACACACACACACACACGTACATATGCATTTGCATTCAGTGAGCGACAGCCTGGCAAAGGAAATTATGAATAAAGAATTTTTCTGTTGCATACCAACGGGCGCTGTGTCACAAGTTCATTGAAGGGCAATGGAGAAATGGCATTGGGCACTGCTGCTGCTGCTGCAGCAACGGAAATCAGTTGTCAGTTGGCGCAGCTGGATCCCTCACATACTCATAGCTGCTGCCTGTTCCTACATTTAAATGTCCTGCTCACGATTGTAACATTTTTCATTGCAATTACTTGGGGGAAAGGGGACCACAGAGCCAACCCAGACAAAGTGTTTTATGGCAACGAAATCTCAGTTGGAGTTGTGGGCAAAGTGCCAACTAGAGCTTACCAGGCACAGTTCATGGGTACGTGTCCGCCAGGAACGTGTGTGGCCTGCTCTTCAAAGCCGAGTCCATATGCCTGGTGGTCACTCAATTAAAAATTCTTTGGCTTTTATTTTCCATTGCGGAGGATCATTTCAGTCTAAATCTCTAGCGCCTTCGTAAATTTCTGGTTCATAACGCTATTAGTTTAGCTACTCTGCTGCCTCTTGGGGACTTGCAGCGCTAATAACATACACAGTCATATACTCCTCCTTTATATGTGTACCATTCTATGTAGTTAGAGTTTATCTAAACAGTTGCACCAGTTCTCAGCAGCTCTGCTGCTCTTGTGAATTGTGTGTGTGTGTGTGTCTAGCCAGGCAACAAAAAATGCTTTTTAATTAAAAATTATATCAACATTCATTAGAAGTGCAGCCAGTGGCAACTCTTGTGCGGGCGGCGAGAGGGCCATGACTTGTGTTAGCCTTTTGTATAGAAGATGGGACCTTAACAGTACGATGAGATATAAAAGTGGCCGGCTATTGTTTATTATACTTCATGCCAATGTTTTCAGCATAAATATTGTACAATAAAAATGTTTTTTAAACCTTACCACCATTTTCTAAATGCTTGAATAGAAGTGCATTAACGCTTTAAGGCTAAGTTTCATAATCGCTTGCTTTTAGTAGAGGCCCTGGCAACAACTTGTTGTTCGACTTACAATAATTACAAAATTAGTCGATTAGTCAGTCGAAGTAAATGCATGCACTAGAGCAAATGGGATAGAATAAATACAGTTTTGTACTTAAAATTTCAACTATGATTCGTTCTTGGGTACGAATTATTCTAAAACCAAAAAACAATTGTTAATATTATTGAAATGAGAACAAACGTTCTTAAATCAAGAACATTTTGTAGATGAAAAACTAAAAAATTCTTAGTTCAAGTACAAAATATGTTAGATTGAGTACAAAATTGACCTATAATGCTAGCTCCGAAAAGTGTCCAACGGAAAATCCGATTTATTTTTAAGCGAGTCTGTTCTTAAAATTCCCAACTTGTTCTAACACTTTTGTTATGGAGTGATGTTAATTTTTGACCTACAGTAATTCTACCTGGGTCATTGATTAATTCAGGGCCCTTGGATATTTCCGGCCTTTTTTGGTTCAGTACAGAGAACTCGGAAAACAGCTTTAAAATATTATGGGCACAAACCATGAACATTTTGTACATGTTTGAAATATTCTTTTCTATCTAGAATCTTTTTGGGTTGACTGGAATTAAAGAAAAAATACTTTTATTATTTTGAGAGTTCATCGGGCAATTAAGTCAATTAATGCCATTGCAACCCAAAAAGTATGATCAAACAATTTTGAAATAATTCGAAATTTACTTAAAAATCCCGAAACAGTCATAGTGTTTGTTAGCCGTCTCAAGATCAAGAATTTTTTTATTTGTGTTTGCGTTGGGTGGGTTTGTCCTTCTGGGTTTTGCGGTTGTTCGTTTTTTTTGGTCTTTCTCTCCTTTTTCCCTTTTTCTTTTTTGCCGGGGGGTTGGATGATTTGTTTGTTGCCGTTGGAACGATTGGTTGGAAAACTAGTCTTAAATAGAAAAACTTTTTTTTTTTAATGAACGCCTCCAAACTACGTATTTCTATCATTTTTAATTTCGTTATGAAATCGGATGACTGTAGCATATAGCTGCCATAGGAACGATCGGTCGAAAAACTAGTTCTAGTGAGAAAAACTTTTTTGTTTTTAATGAACACGTCCTTATCATTTTCATACACTGAATTTATATACTTCTACACAATTCTACAAAGTTTTGTAGTAATCGGAAGACTATAGAATATAGCTGCCATAGGAACGATCGGTCGAAAAACTAGTTCTAGTGAGAAAAACTTTTTTGTTTTTAATGAAAACGTCCTTACCATTGACATACACTTAATTTATATACTTCTACACAATTCTACAAAGTTTGGTCGAAATCGGATGACTATAGCTTATAGCTGCTATAGGAACGATCGGTCGAAAAACTAGTTCGAGTGAGGAAAACTTTTTTGTTATGAATGAAAACGCCCTTTTTATTGGCATATTCTTATTTTATATACTTTAACACATTTCTACAAAGTTTTCTCAAAATCGGATGACCATAAAATACAGCTGCAGTATGAATGATCGGTCGAAAAAGAAGTTCTAGTGAGAAAAACTTTTTTGTTTTAAATGGGATCGCCTCCAAATTTCGCAATTAACAGTGTATTATGCTTTTCCATGATTTCACCAAGTTTAATCGAAATCAGACATCTTTATAGTATAGATCCCATAGAGAAGTAATGTCCAAAAAGTAGTCTTAGAAAAACTTTTTTGTTTTCAATGGAAGCTGCAGGGTATACAAAACTTCGGCCGAGCCGAAGTTAGCTTTCCCCTATTTTTGTTCGTAAAAACTAGTTTTCGTATATTTAGTTGGTTTTCAACATACTTATAAATAAACAAGACTAAATTTATATAAACTTCGTGAATACTACATAGTTTATATTCACGATGTTTCACCCTTGCTCACTCACGAAACACACATGGATCACGTAAGAAACTATGTGTTTTCTCACGTTTACGTCACGTCGACGCGTCGTTACCCACGTCACGAGTGCTCCTCTAGTACCTAATATATCTTGAAAGAGCTTTAAATCAAGAATTTTGGGATTGAAGAAATCGAACTTGAAATGCGAAGTTTGTACTTGAATCAATTATTACATACCTACACCGTTTGTTCAAATCAAGTAAAAAGTTAGATATTTTTTCCTGAATGCAAACAAAAAATTGTGTTTCTAGCATTTTTCTGCAGTTTTTTAAGAAGCACACTCAGAAAAAAAAAACGGCTGACAGCGGTCTAAATGAAACTGGATTGAATTTAACCCGTCTCGTACTTAAAATTTCAAGTATGATTCGTTACTGGGTTTACTTAAATTGAGTACGAAACATACTAAAATCGAAAACAAGTGTTATTATTTCAATAATGAAATGATAACAAATGTTCTTGAATTAAGACAAAATGTTCTTACAGCAAGTTCAGGTGCAAAATATGCTTGATTGAGTATAAAATTGACTTATAATGCTAGCTCCGAAAGTGTAAAAAGTAAATATTTTTTATGCGAGTCTTTTCTTAAAATTCCCAACTGATTCTCACTCTTTTGTTAAGGAGTGATGGTTAATTTCTGACCTACAATAGCTCTGCCAAAGAGGTTTATTTATGGCCCTTGGATATTTCCAGCCTTCTTTGGTTCAATACAGAGAACTTGTTTTAGGAGAACTTGGGAATGTTTGAAATTCTCATTTTTTCTTTCTATAATGTTTTAGGCCTGACATTAGAAATTACTGTAATTTATAATAATTAATACGGCTTGACTTAAGGCCATTACAAACTAAATGTATGATCAAAAAAGTTTTGAAATAGTTCGAAATGTGCTTAATATAAACCAAAACAGTCTTAAATAAAGTATTTAGGTATTGAAAAAGTCGTACTTGATCGACGAATTTTGTACTTGGATCAAGTATCTTCATACTTACCGTACTATCGCTCCGTTTGTTCTTAATTCAAGTGCCCCGACTACAAAATACCCTGTTCCCTTGATTTCGTGAGTTTTTTCTTTACATACACACACTCACACATACACACACTCCATAACCGGCCGCGCGCGATAACTGACAATGCAAGACCCCCCTCTCTCCCACAAGCCAAATTGATTCGTATATAACTTCAGTGTTTATTGTCCGATCTTAGTGATCTTTTTCAGAATAGATAGATATTGGGCCTTACTTAATAAATGTAAAGTTTGGAAGGTCTATCTTAAAATTGTGGCTCTGACAGTTTTTTGCGCTAAAGGGGGAGGGGGAGGAATTTTCCAAATGTGAAACAAACTCGTATTGAATCGGGAATTTGTGGCTCTAGCTCTTATATTCTCTGAGAAACACGCGTTCATACGGACAGACGGACAGGACTAAATCGACTCGGCTGTTGATGCTGATCAAGAATATACATATATACTTTATAGGGTCGCAAATGTTTCCTTCTACCTGTTACATACTTTTGCACAACTTCATTATCCCCCTTTTCCCATTTTCAATGGGAACAGGGTATAAAAATAGGGGAAAGTTAACTTCGGCTCGGCCGAAGTTTTGTTTACCCTTGCAGCTTCCATTGAAAACAAAAAAGTTTCTCTAAGACTCTTCTAAGGCGAAATTTGGATGCGATCCCATTTAAAACAAAAAGTTTTTCTCGCTAAAACTTCTTTTTCGACCGATCATTCATACTGCAGCTATATGCTCTTGTCATCCGATTTTGATAAAACTTTGTAGAAATGTGTCCAAAGTGCATACAATAAGTGTCTGCCAATAAAAAGGACGTTTTCATTCATAACAAAAAAGTTTTCCTCACTCGAACTAGTTTTTCGACCGATCGTTCCTATGGGAGCTTTGAAGAATTGTGTAAAAGTATATAAAACAAGTGTATGCCAATGATAAGAACGTTTTCATTAAAAACAAAAAAGTTTTTCTCACTAGAACTAGTTTTTCGACCGATCGTTCCTATGGGAGCTATGTGTTATAGTCATCCGATTTCGACCGAACTTTGTAGAATTTTGTAAAAGTATATAAAATAAGTGTATGCCAATGACAAGGACGTTTTCATTAAAAACAAAAAAGTTTTTTTCACTAGAACTAGTTTTTCGACCAATCGTTCCTATGGGAGCTATGTGCTATAGTCATCCGATTTCGACCAAACTTTGTAGCATCGTGTAAAAGTATATAAAATAAGTGTATGCCAATGACAAGGACGTTTTCATTTAAATCAAAAAAGTTTTTTTTCACTAGAACTAGTTTTTCGACCGATCGTTCCTATGGGAGCTATATGCTATAGTCATCCGATTTCGACCAAACTTTGTAGAATTGTGTAGAAGTATATAAATTAAGTGTATGCCAATGATAAGGAGGTTTGCACTAAAAACAAAAAAGTTTTTCTCATTAAAAGTAGTTTTTCGACCGATCGTTCCTATGGCAGCTATATGCTATAGTCATCCGATTTCGACCAAACTTGGTGAAATCATGGGAAAGAATAGTAAACTAAGAAATGCGTACTTTGGAGACGTTTCCATTAAAAGCAAAAAAGTTTTTCTCACTAAGAGTAGAACAATAAATCCTGAAAAATCCTTAATCATGGTGAAAATGGATAACGGATCTTTAAAGAAGAATTTTGGTATATCTCTCGCTGTCTTAAAGCTGCTACAAGTGAATGATTTTTTGATTTAAAAAAAAACAAATAATCATTATTTGCAGTCCCTGCTATATAGTATTGCTACCATAGAAAAGAAAGGTCTGAAAAGTCAATCGGATGAAACTAGATTTTTGCCAGGAAAAATTTCTGGCCTTTCCAATTATTTCGCGTACTTTGCTTACAAACCTAGTTTAAAGTAAGTCGGATAAAAATAATTTGCCTATTAAAACTTGTCCGGGCATTTTCATCTACTACGGAGAGCAATTTTCCAAAAGAACTGTGCCAAATCTCAGATGTCTAGGATAAGCGATCTGGGTCATCTGACAGTCGGGCCAAGAGATTTATATATATAGAAGATGGTCCAAAAACTTAATATGTCATATGATTATGTTACATACGCGCATTTTAATTTAAGCCATGGTCATTTGGCATTTGGTAAGCGCATTTTGGTTTAGTTTTGGAAATGTAGGCCACCACATTTTACTAGCTCACTCACAATTAGCCATAAAGGCCAGCAGCAACAGCAAACAGTCGGCAGATGGCAAGAGCCCCTTCATCAACATAAATCCTCGTATGTGTAAGTGCAAACTTGACAAGTTGCCAAGGCTGCAGTTAGCACTGGTTCGCACTTATATACTGGCGCAAGCAGAGAATTAGGATCACTCTCCGAGCGGGCAATGACAACTATTAAAATGTATAGCCTAGTTTTAAGGGACCAAACTGCTACAGTTTGGCGAGAGATTGACAGAACAGAAAATGCATTATCAGCGTTATGCAATCAGACAGTTACTCGATATATGCATAATGCGAAAGAGAATGAATGGAAAGACAAGTTCCAAGTGCTGCAAAGTCTTGTCAGGCAAATGCATATGACACATGTCAAAGGAGCTGGGGCTTGAGTGCAGAGTAGTAGGAGGAGCTTCATTAAGTTTAACACACTCTCGCTGACTGACACAAAGTGCGTGTGTATGTGTGGGTGTGTGTGTGTTAGCTTGTTGACAATCAAGTGACAGTAAATACTTGCTGATGAGTTTGGCGCGCTTGACAGGCCGCAATTGTGTTAACAGTATAAATGCACTCATTCATTCACTTTACTCACTCGTGTGTTCGTTCTTTCCCTTTGCAGGCAAACTACACGAGCAACGAATTAACCGAACTTGCATTTTTATACCAACTTTTTGAATTAAACAAAAAAAAAAAGGATGAACATTACATGTCAACGGCAATCGACGCATTTGCTGTAGCAGCCGACCCAACCAAAAGATTTCCCCAATTGGATTGCCACTAATAAATGCAGTGGAAGAAGAAGTTTACTCGATTGAAAGCAGCTACTGGAAATTCGCGTGTGCGAAGAATGCTTTGTTGTGGACGTAGAAAGGTAAGTGAAAACGAATGCTAAGAATTTTTAACTCTTACGAGTTTAAACGGTTCTTATTGATGCCTGCAAACAATATTTTTATTGTTCTCCATCTTGTTTTGGTGACGAGAACTTAAAGACGATTGAAATTAAATAATCGAATCTTTCCTTCTTGAATTCGGCCTAATTTTGCATTATCAAACAATTTCAGCCATGCTCCCATTTTCGCATTCGCAAAAGGTTTGCGATTTATGTAACTGTTTTAACGACCTTTATACTAAGTAAACCTGCAGTTTTTAGCCAGCTCGAGGTCATGATATGCTTTCGGATAACTTTTAACAGAGTCACACAACCCCACAAAAAAGGATGGAACCATCCTCAATCATCAGCGATCATTTGCCTACTTCTATACCGCTTAACAGCAGTCTTTCCATGCCTGCGTTGCTAAAACTGTTTGGGAATTCGAAAGCAGCAAAGCTTTAGAGAGCAAATTTGGTCAAAACATCGTTTTCAAATCGAAAAACTTTTAGGAATGAGAGCCTGGCTGTTTATGTTCATTGTAACCTTTCCCGAAGTGCTTAAACTTAATGTTGAGATCATTCTTCTTCTTCTTCTTTGGCCATCACAACCGTTTCACGGTCTCGGCCGCTGCCACTAATGCCCGCCACTCGCCTCTGTCCCGAGCGACATTCCACCAATAGGACACTCCCAGCTTCGCAATATCTCCCTGCACCTGGTCGCGCCATCTCCGCTTCGGTCGACCCTGCAAGGGAATGCCTCCCAACTCGATCGCATGCCGGTTGTACATTATCTGGCTGGAGCATTATCATCCATACGGGTAACATGTCCTATCCAGCGCAGCCGCTGTTGTTTTATGCGCTTGACTAGGTCAGTGTCCACATAGAGCTCATACAGTTCGCGATTCATTCGGATGCGAAATTTCTCTTTTGTCATTTTTATACGCAATTTTCGTTTTCGAGGCTCTGCTCTTGACTCCTCAGTTTTTTAATTGTTCGGGTGAGCGGTTTTTGGATGTGGCTCACGTTCGTGAACGTACCAATTGAAGGTTCAAAGAATTGAGCTTAGGTTTGTCGCAATGTGAATATCTGTTCCGTGGTGGATTTGCCAGGTCTAAAGCCACACTGATAAGGTTCAATCAGTTCACTTATTCTCGGCTTTAGACGTTCACATAGGATGCATGATAGAACCTTATATGCGATGGGAAGGAGACTGATCCCGCGGTAATTGGCGCAAACCGCAGGATCTCCTTTTTTAAATATTGGACAGAGTACACTTAGATTCCAATCTTCGGGCATGCTTTCTTCGGACCATACTCTGCATAGGAGTTGGTGCATGCACCTTACCAGCTCCTCACCGCCAGCCTTGAACAAATCAGGAGGCAGCTCATCAGCGCCAGCAGATTTCTTATTTTTTAGCCTTATTATGGCTAAGAAGACTTCATTATGGTCCGGCGGATCTATCTCTATGTTATCGATTGGTGGTGTCGCTACTTCCCCAGAGGCGGCATTGTGTTCGTCATCACCTCCCAGCAGGTAAGAGAAATAGTTACTCCATTTGTCTAGTGCCACTTCCGGATTTTTGACCAGATTTCCGTGCTCGTCCTTCAATAGTGTGACATGATCAATGTTGAGATCCCATAATTAACGATGAACACATTTTTTCATTTATCTTCTCTCTTGAACAGCTCTTTCAAAGTCCTTGCCACTTTCCTTTGCTTATTTGCGTCACTACAACCAGTGAGGTTTCATTGCACCGTTTCGGAACATGAAGATTTTGTAGCATAATGATGACAGATCCAATTTTAAGCCGCAACTGATGAAACGGCATCCCAGGCAAATCCAGAGTTTAATAGTTCTACTGGATAATTACCGATTTCGTCTTCGCTTTCAAAGCGATCGATCGAACTGTATGGACGCAACACTCTCGAAATTCTATTTGTAATCGTCCAATTCAAGTCATCTCAACCAATCGTAGATACGATAATTTTTACCAATACATTAGTAATGAGTTTATCTTTCGTTGAAGTAAATTGGCAAATGGCAAGTGGAATCTGTATTAAACCACTGAAATTAGACCATTTCCGATTCTCAGCAGTTTTTTGGAGAAATCTTTTATCCTGTTGCAGGAATATTCGTATATTTATATTTAATGCAATGGTTTTCACGCATCGCCGCAAATGCGATAACATGCATTTGATTCATTCGCTGCTGTTGAATACAGTGAAAAACGTGGCGCAGTAGGCGGTCATGCTGAGCTGTCAGCATTATGATTTGTTTTATTCCAGTTGTTTTAAAATTATCAATTGCTTCTTTTTCGTTCGTTTGCTTTCTCTACTTTGGATAAATTCGCAAGACCCACGGCCGAAGACGAATCATTCTTCATCATGGCAATTCGAGCTCTCCCACTTCACGTCACCCAACTAACGACCAAAACGTCGAATTGCTGTGTCATTCGCCGTTCAGCCCTGTGAATTTTTCACATTTCCTGAGAGAGCTTTCCAGAATCTTACCTTATAACTCGCTTCTACGAGTTTAAACAAAAAGTTCTTAGTAAGTTAGTTCTAAAAATAACCAAACTTTTAAATTAAAGTGACAAACCCGACCTCGTTTCGCTTAGATAGCACGGATCAGTCAATCAGCGTGTCTGTTTCAGCTTATGCCTCATGAATTTAAATTTTACGCCTGAACTTCAATATGAGCTTAATTGCGAAATCTGATTAATATGTTGATACGGTTGTTGTTCTTGCCGCCGCTGCTGCTTTTGTTGATGTATGGCCAGTGGGCGGAGCAAGTGTACACCTTGTAGCTGGGCGGAGTTAACATTCATTTTACAACATGTGATGCCTGCGATACAACACCCGCACACACACCCTCACTCACATGGAATTCAATTATGTAGCTGGGTTAAGTGCAGGCGGGAAGGGAAGCGCTATTGAACTTCAATCAATCGCCACCGCAATTTGTAATGCAATTTTTATTTTTGGGCCAAGTAAATTGGACTGAACAATGGTTCACTTACAGCACTTAATTTGATTGATTTCGTTAATAATTTCGAGCTCAGTGGAATGGACATTGGCTCCTTGCCTGTTCATTAGGCAGCTAACGGGGCAAGCAATTCAGAGACTTGGCACCTGCCTTACGTGTCTCTAACTTGGCCCAGCAATGGCAATCACTGAGACAAGCTGCAAAAACTTTATGACAAAATGAAAAGAGCTGCTTTTTGTGGCAAATTCCCATAAGTTAAAGAAGAACTCCCACTCCTCTACACACACACACACACGCACACACTTGATGTTTGTTTTAGACATGTACTCCTCCAGCTAAATTTATATATAAGTTTGACTTTGGCGCTGGCATCGAAAACTTTAACAAATAAATTAATTTAGCCGCTGAAACACTGCCACCAATGAAATTGCTTTGGCTTGGCACCGACATCATGATCGTCATCCTGTGGGAGTCTGACAACAGCGGCTAAAGAATTCAATTTACGCTTGCGGTGCACTCACTTAACCTGGTTGGGTGTGGGCTGATGGGAACAGTATGCCGTATGCTGAAGAAAGAAAATAACTGAGAGAAACTGAATTTAACTGACAGGCATTCATTTTGAATTCTAAGGATCTCTTTTAGCGGTTTAGAGTTCAAAAAACAAATCAGAAATCTGGAAATCTGCAATAACTGCAGAATTTGATTTTTAACACTCGTCGACATTAATAGCAATCGGAACTAGCCAATGCGAAATAATCAAACAATTCCGTTTATTCGTTCATCTCCTACTTCTTAATATTTGCTTAGGGTTGCTTATGACAGTGCCGATGGAGATACAAGAAAGCGATACAATAATTCAATTTTTATGTTTTCTTAAGCAGAATACATAGTTAAAGTCAACTTTAAACTGGAATTAGAACTACCCTTACTGCTCGTATAATTGATCTTTTTTATACCCTTGTAAAGGGCAACGCATTCAAATATTCATTTCCCACCCCATAAACTATATATATTCTTGATCAGGGCGACGAACTGAGTTGATTTAGCCCTGTCTGTCTGTTTCTTCGCAAAGAAGTCTCTCAGTTTTACAGCTATCGAGCTGAAATTTTGCGCAGTCTTCTTTTTACTGCACGCTGCTAATATGTCGGAACCGACCGGATCTGATGCCTATATCTTATGGGTCCCATAGGAATGATCGATCGAAAAACAAGTTTTAGTAAAAAATAAAAAATAGGGGAAAGTTAACTTCGGCTCGGCTGAAGTTTTGTATACCCTTGCAAATTCCATTGAAAACAAAAAAGGTTTTTAAGTTTAAGACTACTTTTTGGACCTTATTTTTCTATGGGATCTATACTAGATAGATGTCTGATTTCGACCAAACTTGGTAAAATCATGGAAAAGCATAATACACTGTCAATTACGAAATTTGGAGGCGATCCCATTTAAAACAAAAAAGTTTTCCTCACTTGAACTAGTTTTTCGACCGATCGTTCCTTTAGGATCTATATGCTATAGTCATCCGATTTCGACCAACCTTTGTAGAATTGTGTAAAAGTATATAAAAAAAGTGTATGCCAAAGATAAGGTCGTTTTCATTAAAAACAAAAAAGATTTTCTCACTAGAACTAGTTTTTCGACCGATCGTTCCTATGGAAGCTATATGCTATAGTCATCCGATTTCGACCAACCTTTTAAGAATTGTGTAAAAGTAAATAAAATAAGTGTATGCCAAAGATAAGGACATTTTCATTAAAAGCAAAAAAGTTTTTCTCACTAGAACTAGTTTTTCGACCGATCATTCCTATGGGAGCTATATGATATAGTCATCCGATTTCGACCAACCTTTTAAGAATTGTGTAAAAGTATATAAAATAAGTGCATGTCAAAGATAAGGACGTTTTCATTAAAAACAAAAAAGTTTTTCTCACTAGAATCCGTGGCTTTATGGCAATGAGTGTGTAAGTATATAAATAAGTGCATGTCAAAGAGGACGTGTTCATTAAAAACAAAAGTTTTCTCATAGAACTTGTTTTTCGACCGATCGTTCCTATGGCAGCTATATGCTATAGTCATCCGATTTCGACCAAACTTAGTGAAATCATGGGAAAAGATTGTAAACTAGGAAATACGTATTTTGGAGGCGTTTCCATTCAAAAAAAAAAGTTTTTCTCACTAAGACTAGTTTTTCGACCGATCGTTCCAATGGCAGCTAGATGCTATAGTCATCCGATCCGGCCGGTTCCGACAAATGTGCAGCCTATATGTACCAGAAGACTTCGTGCAAAGTTTGGTGAAGATAGCTTTAAAACTGACGGAGGAGATAGCATAGAAACAGACAGACGGACAGACGGACAAGGGTAAATCAAACTAGAAACAGACAGACGGACAGACGGACAAGGCCAAATCAACTCAGCTCGTCATGCTGATCAAGAATATATATACTTTATGTGGTCGGAGATGCTTCCTTCAATGCGTTACAAACATCCGCACAATTTTATAATACCCTTTGCAAGGGTATAACAAGTGAGAAAGTCGGTCAAGCCCGTCTATAGTATACTATGTACCTGTGAAGTGCTGCCCATCACCGTTGCGACCGGTGCTGCCCATAATTGTTTGCTTTCCTTATAACTCGACAATCGATCATCCGATCTTTACCATTCTTTTGGCGGACCGATAAATGATCCTGATTACTAAATATGCTTACAAAGAACGATCCTTCTATCTATAAAACTGTGGCGTGGTAGGGGGCGTGGCCAAAATTGAAAATAAACTTGATCTGCCGGCAAGTATTATAAGTTTTTTTCCCATAATCGTCAAACCTCTATCTCTTACTATTTCCGAGATCTCTGCGTTCATACGGACTGACAGACAGACAGGCAGACCGACAGAAGGACATGTTCCTAATATAATAAATCGATATTTCAAATACCAAACTACTAGTTTAAGATACCAAGAGTTTTTAATTCGATATTCACATGCAGCAATGTTGAAGCATAGACGCGTCTTGATCACGTGCAACTATCCCTTTTGGCCATTAAATCAACTCCGGGAGTATATTCCTGGGCCATCCGACTATGCCCAGAGTATCACACCTTCCACTTGTTGGCTTTCTGCGGCCACCAATGGCTATGCAAACCACTGCTCAATATAGCACAGTATCACAAAGGGTGATCTTATATTCACCTGCTTAATATCCAAATAATTAATTGTAAATTTAGGTTTTATCTCATCCAGAGTACTCAAAGCCAAATATGTGGAGAGGAGTCTGTTTTGTCGCGTCTGTTTAATACATATGTATATATACATTTTTGTTAAAACTTGTCTGCGCGCTTCTTCAATTGATTTGCCTCAGAAACAATTTCTCACAGTAAGAAGTACACAATAAGAAGTACATTAAATGTAGCACACAGAAATGGTAAAAACCACAACGAGAAGTTGGCTACGCTTTCTCATATGTATGAATACACGCTTTGATCAATGATATGGGTATTCCTGCCACCGTTCCGTATATTTTCGATTCGTTTTATTCAGCCGTTACAAACTGATAGTGCATTCTTCCTTGTAAAAAGAAGTGTGCAAAATGGCATTCGTTCCGTGAAGTCCGGCTGGGAAGTTGACAGAAACCTTTGCGTATGTGTATGCTCTCGATTTATTTTCGCTCTTTGGCTTTGACACAGGGTCGTTTAATTTTCAAGTACGTATCCGAGCTAAAAATAGGGTCAGGATTGTTTCAGGCCTTTCACACTAGTATCAAGTACGACTAAGTATGTCACGTACTTGAATTTTCAATCCGAAGGTCAAGATCAAATCAATTGTTTTTGAGCTTAATTTTAGCTCGCCAATTTTCTTTCTGTGCATGAGTAAATTAAGTCAGCTCGTCATGCTATACTTGGTCGAAAATGCTTTTTTCCATGACCATTTTTATCTAGCATCTGCAAGGGTATAAATTGAAAATTCAATTTATTTCCTGTTCGTTTGGTAGCACAATAACATCTCTCAGTGTATTTACACTTTTCTACAATTTACTTAATTGATTCAGTTTCTTGTTATAAATTGCATCGGTTTACTAGCAATGTTGTTGTTGATGTTTGTGTTTTTGCCTCTGGTTTAATCAAGTTTACGTCGGTCTCAGCAAATTGATTTGTTAAACAATTTTTAATTGAAATATAACGCCTCCGGCGAAATGTCAAACTTTTTCCAATGCCTGCCTGCCAGCCAGCCACTTGAAATAAGTTAAAGTTGGTCAAGTGAGACGCGCTGGCATTTCTATTTGGCATACGTGTTGGGGGTGGGGGTCGGGGTGGGCAGGCGGTTCGGGTGTTGAATGGCAGCCAACAGGCAAAACGACAACCCATGCTGATGGGAAAATCAACATATTGAATTACAAATCAACAGCGTTGGAGGGGGCGTGGCAGGCCTGAAATTGACACCAATCAATGGATTGTTGGATTGCAGCTTCCCAAACCCACAACAACAACAATAACAAAAACCATTTTTAACTGCATTTTATTCAAATTTGCATTCTGGGTAGTAAATTATTTTGATTTATATGCACGGTCATATGAGTTATGTGAAGTGATAAATGCGCTTTTGAGTATTCAAATTTCAGAGCTCGTTTGAATGACAAACAGAGAACGTTTAAAATTTCAAACGGTGACGAAAACGTGAGGACATGCACTTGTGAAGTGTTGGAAAATACAGACAGGGTGACAAATAACTCGGTCACATATTTTAAGCCGCCAATTTTGTAAGGATGTATATTAAAGCAGAAAGGCAAGTTGATTATAATAACAAACTTTCAGCTTTTTTAATGTGACGCCTAAAGCGACTCTTAGTATTTTTGCAAATCTTCTAATGGTAAAAGGGCCCAGTGACACTAAAACTAAGTCTTAAATAAACCAAAGACTGCAGTCCAAATGATTAAGACCTGACGAATAGGACGGGCATCGTGACCCCGACTATTATGAAGCTACCGATTTGACAGAGCCTCCTTTTATATTAAGGCACCTGTTCTTTAAATACTTCCTCGCCTGAAATGAATATACTCTACGGCCCGGTGTAAAAGATTCAGTCCGGGTGGGAAGGGGTTTGCAATAATAACACCCAGTGTAATAACGCCTGTGGACGGTTTTCAGTTACGTTCTTTAATGTAACAGATGATTCAAAATTCTCATTTAGAATTTGTCATGGTTTTGTAATTTTCTTACTAATGATGTGGTGAGAGCAGAACTAAATAATTGGATGTCAAACCTTAAACTTCCGTTTAATTTCTATTCATTCACGTCATCAAGCTATCTAAATAGTTTCTAGAAATATGGCCAGTTACCAGAAACATCTACCAAACTGAAAGCACCCCTAAAGGAATTGTCCTAGAAACTCTTTTGACTGTTTGGCTGGGGGAAACTAGATCGAAAATGCAACCGGTAATTACCATGAGAATACATCTTTCCAGAACCACGGAACCGAACTGAAATTCAGTTATCCCTAAAACAGTGTTCCCCAGCCATGCCCCGGGGGGCCGAACACACTTGGCAATTCGCACCGAATGCTTGCCGAAGTAATACATCAGTGTGTGTTAGAGAGAGACAGAGAGCCTCTCTTCTTGGGGAACCCTGCCCTAAACACCACGTAGTAAACCGAACATATCCCAATTTGAAAACGTTTTGCATCTCTGTTTTAAGGCATCTCTGTCTTAAGTTTTAACAAAATCCCATCCATTTCAAAAATTTCACCATGATTACCAATCTCATTGTATGTGCAATCTGCTTCTGAAATCTATTGTCTGGCAACACTGAATTTATGGAAATTTCTAAGCATTATGAATCTTCCAATCCTTCACTTTAAAGCTTCCGTGTGATATGCAGATTGCTGTTCGAAAAATGAAGAAGTTATTTGGAAATAAGCTGCTTCGTCAGCTAATTAAATTAGATCTCCCCAAGCATTTTTATTGAGAAGACTTCAAGTTTGCATAGCCTTCAGATGACTTTAATACCGTCTCAGAAGCAGTAAATATCCTTCATTTTTTCTCTTAATTTTCCGTCCTGTCATAAGCATCTTCTGTATCTTTCTGCCATCATAAGTCTTAACTTCAAGCTGCGATGAACCACCAAGCGTTTCCCGGCGTCGCTTTCTTCATATCGCTGCGTTTCCAAGTCAATGCACCTAAATTACGCTTATTAAGCTTAAAAAGGAGAACGAAGAAGGAGGAAAGTTTTGCGCTGCGCTGGTTGCAATTAAAAATCCAGGTACAGAGCAGCACCTGCGTTGCCAATTAATAGTTTTTCAAAATGATTTGGCGGCAGCAACAAAGGCAAAGTAAGCCAATGAGTACAACGACGGTATGGTTGTTTTTGCTCAAGCTGCTGCACCAACAAATTAAAAAGAAAAAATATTGGGAACAGCTAGGAAAAGAGGAGAAAATGCTTGCCAGTGTTTGTCTTGGGCAAAACTTTCAGCCTGAGAGTCTGTGTGTGTGTGCAGCAGCCCCAACTGAGGCAACATTCTTATCTGCATTGAGGCGAAATGTTTGTATGTACGCTGCTCGACTTCCTCACGCTGGTGCCAATTGTTGTTGGCCAAGCTCAAGGAACTCTACTATAGAAAGATACTCCGGGCATTTGGTGCTGCTGTCGCTGCGGCTGCTTTCAAATGCCCCGCCATTTATTTGTGAATGACACTCAAACAGAATGGCACAGGCCCAGATACAGAGCAAAACACTGGGCCCCAGCATTTGGTACATAAACGTGCCGGGCTGCCTGGCAAAACTATAGCAAACATCAGCCGCGACAACATCACAACTTTCGTCAACTTTTCCTCTAATGAGGCACAACCCTGTTTTGAAAATTTTAGCACTAATTTAAATGAACAGGGTGGCAACAAATCAACCTTAAACCAGACAAAGTTTGTAGAATTGTACTGCAAATGTGTACAATGGATATGCAGGGTCTAGCAATAAATAAATATTGAGAACTCAAAGATCTTATAATAAAAAAAATTAAGAAAAATTCTAGTCCATAAAAAAATTATTCAAATACCGGCGCGAAAATCGCACTGAGTTTGCACAATCGAACTAGAATTTTTATAATTCAACCCGAATAATTTACATTGATCGAAAATGTAGCTTCGGGAGTCCGTCGACCCAAATCATTTTCTAACTCTAATGTGAATAAAAATGATTTGTAATAAACCCAGTTTTCAGCTGCGACTTACTACAAGGCTGGCGTCAAAGAAAAACCTGTTTATTAGATGTTGCGAGGCGGGATCGAACACACGACCTCATGCACAGCGGCCGCGCACACTAGTCGCTGAGCCACACTCGGACACCTTCTTACTAGACTTTCTAATAAGAAGTATCTCGAAGTTCTGGGACACCGACGGATTTTTCGAGCGGTTTGCAAACCAACCGAAAAAAGAATTGACAATCTATGTACAGCCAAAACGAAAAGACAAAGAAGGCAGAAATTTTGACATTAGTTTCCATTTGTGGTGAAAGTGTAAAAGCTCCAAGGCGGAAAATCGACGGAAAAGTTTGTATGAGAAAGTGTTTTTTCATCCGATTAACTTAAAACTCGGTTTCTAAACAAAATAATCGAAATGACTCGACACTTGTTTCCCCGATTTTGGAATATCCCTTTACAAGGAATATGACCTTAACACTGCAACTTTTCGGAAACGGAATTAATTCAGTTTCTCTTCTTGCTGTAGAACTTATTTATGTAATTTGAATTGCACTTAAGTCTTTAACAGAACTTAAAATCATTTTTTGTTAAGTGTCTCAAGCCAAACTAAAAAGTAAAACGTAAAAGTCTGCCTCTCTCATTTCCGCATGTTCTATTTTCCATCGTTTCGCTTGATTCTCTTGAGCCGTTTTCGTTTGTCCCGTGGTTGGCTTTTCAAATGTAGTGGAATTGAGAACATGCCTCCATGTGGTTTTCCATTGTTGAAAAAATCTTCTGTAGTCTGGGAAAATTCCTGAAAAACTTTGCATGAAAAAACTATTCCTCACGCAATTGACTTAGCACTCGGTTTGCCAGTATATTAAGCGAACTAATTTGAGATGACATATTCCGATGTTAGAAAATCCGCCCCTCGGTTGAAAAAATTCGCGGAAAATTTTTTTGTGAAAAACCAGAGCGTATGTTAAAGTCGGCCCTGAGCATTAACATTAATGGTGACATATCAACATTATGTAAGCAAACAGCGCATACGGCGCAGAAAAGTATGCTACTTTTTTATGACCTTTATAATGGGTGATTTTTTAGCTATTTTCTTTTTGGCAACACTGGTTTAAACAGCTCACGCACGTTCCGTGTTTTGTTTCACTGTCAAACATCTTCAGTTTGGTCTATAATTTAACCATGAATCGACTTACAAACGAAAAACGCTTGCAAATTATTGAATTTTATTATCAAAATGCGTGCTCTGTTAAGAAAGTTCATCGCGCGCTTCTTCCATTTTATGGTCTGTTTAATCGACCTACTGAAGCGGCTATTCGGGCTATTGTGACTAAAATTCGCACCAAATTTACATTGTTGACCATTAAACCACCAACACGCTCACGTAGAGTGCGAACTGAAGAAAATATCGCAGCTGTATCGGCCAGTGTTAATGATGACCATCAATTATCGATTTGTCGCCGTTCGCAGCAATTGGGCCTCTGTTACTCAACAACGTGGAAAATTTTGCGAAAGGATTTAGGTGTGAAGCCTTTCAAAATAAAGTTGGTGCAAGAATTGAAGCCGAACGACCTACCGCAACGTAGAATTTTTGGTGAATGGGCTCTTGGAAAGTTGGCCGAAGATCCACTTTTACCGAAAAATTATGTTCAGCGACGAAGCTCATTTTTGGCTCAATGGGTACGTAAATAGCAGAATTGTCGATTTTGGAGTGAATATCGCCAGAAGCGTTGCAGAGCTACCAATGCATCAGAAAAGTCACGTTGGTGCGGTTTATGGGCTGGTGGCATCAGCGTACTCTTCAAAGTGAAGCGAATCGTACTAACTGAGAATGGTGAGCGCTACCGTGAGTGATATCCAACTTTTTTTGCCCAAAATGCAAGAGCTTGACTTGCATGACATGTGGTTTCAACAAGACGGTGCCACATGCCACACACACGCGCAACTATGGACTTATTGAGATTCGAGTTCGGTGAACATTTTATTTCACGTTGGGACCGTCATTGGCCGCTAGCGTGCGATTTAACGCCTTTGACTATTTTTGTGGGGCTATGTTAAAGCCTGTCTATACAGACAAGCCCGCTTCAACTTGACGCATTGAAGACAACATTGAAGCATTTTTCGTGGTACCGGCGAAATGTTGGAAAGAGTATGCCAAAATTGGACTAAGAGGATGGACCATTTGAGGCGCAGTCACGGTATGAAATAATCTTCAAACATTAAATTATATGGACCGTACTGTCGATTCAAATAAAGATTTCATGCATTTTTCTGAGTGTTATGTGTTTTTTTTTTTTATAAAACTTACCTATAGGTCTTAAAAAATCCCCTTTTAGCTCTGTAATAAAACTAAACTGCGTATGAGATTGGTATCCTTAAAATTGTTGGAGTTTTTTAACATTTTTTATTTAGTGGGCTGGAGGGGAAGGGTCAAAAATTTGAAATAAACTTGATCTGCGTACAGACAAAATTTGGTTGCTCTAGTTCTTCTAGTCTCCGAGATCTAGGTGTTCTTACAGCCCGACGAACGGACAAACGGACGGACGGACAGACGGAAAGACGGGTAGACAGACAGACGGACAAAGCTATAAAGACTCGGCTGTTGATGCTGATCAAAAATATTTATACTTTATGGGATCGGAAATGCTTTCTTCTGCCTGTTACATACTTTTGTACAGATTTAATATACTTACGACTTTACTATACCGCTGTCTACTCTAAGAGATACAAATTATTTTTAATACGATTTACTTCCAACTCGGACTGTAAAGATATTATTCCAAGTAATTTGTGATGTGGTTTTCCGATGTTGGAAAATCTGCTCATAGGGTGGAAAAACTCTCGGAAAATTCTGCATGCAAGAAACCGTTTTTCATCCGATTGAGGTAAAATTCGAAGTGGAAGGAAACTAAGCGAATTAGTTCGTGATTTCGTCTTCCGATGTTAGAAAATTCACCCCCAGGGCGAGAGAATTACCGAAAACTTTTGTATGGAGAGAACTGTTTTTCATTCCATTGCCTTTAAGCCCGGTTTCTAGGCTTAGTGCTAGAAAATATTTGAGATATGGTTTCCCGATATTGATAAAGTCAATTTATTTATTTATATTTTATTTATATTATTTATATTATTTATTTATTTATTATTCCACCAATGATTTTAGGTGGAATGGGTCAATGTTTGCCCGTTTTTGCTCTATTGTCGATTTGAGCTATTCTGCTGTCTCGAACCGCTGGCAATCCTTAAGCACTTCGGCAGATAGGATACCCCAGAGGTCCTAAGTTCGAATTGAGTTCGGGAATCAATGCTGCCCACTTTAAAAAAGTTATATTTCTGTCATTAATTAACTCTGTTTGCACTTTTAATTGACGCATTATCCTTCTGAAAGGTCCTTTCATCGCCATATAACTGACTGCCAAATTCCACTAACTTGTCATCCAAAAGCTTCTTATACATTTTTTTCATTCATTTTGATCGATATGAAACACATCGGACTGCTTCCTTAATAGCAAAATCCAGTACCACCACCTTGGCCAAGCTCATACCAGGAGTGTCTATCCTGTCGCGTATCTGCCCAATATTTCTTGCAACTGTCAGGACCGTCCAGTCTTAACCTTTTTTTGTCACTGAAAATAACATTTCGCCTTTCCTCTTCCCAGAATTGGTATTTGTGTGTGAACTCAATGCGCGCTTTTATATGGCGAGATAAAAGCCTAGGTTTTGGGTCCATATTGGTATGTTGAAGGCTCGGTTTTTTATGAATTATTTGTATAATCCAACTCCTTGTTATATTGAGTCCTAGTTAAGCCTTAATCTGTCTCCTGCACATTGAATCCACAGCTGCAAGTCGGGTGTTTGCATCGGGTGTCAATATCGCTTTTTCGTCCGCTACGTGTTATTGTCACATATCTTTTTTGGGAATTTAAGGAAATACTAATAGTATTTTTATAACGATTTATCCTCCTTGCAATTTCTTAATTTTTGGAACCAGTTTTTTGCATTTCAATGATCATTCCTTGTTCATACAACAATAGGATTGTTCCACGCGCTATTTGGCACACCCTAATGCATAAAAATTTATTCTAATGTTATTTGTATAGTAAACTAGCTGAACACCCGGCGTCGCCCGGGTTCTTATGATTCTTAAGAGAGCGCTTATATTTAATCTAGTGCAGGCTGCATGTCGGTATAAACATTTTGGACCAGGCTCGAATCAAAAATTTGCAAATTTCGCAATATTTTGGACCGTGTAATCTACAGCTTCCATTTTCCAACGCCAGCATTGTAATATAAGCACTAAGCGCTTTCATAAATACTCATAAGGCGATTTTGCAAATTTCGCGATTTTTGGACCTTAGAAACCTCCTCGGGCAAGCTTTGCCCAAAGTTTTATGGCAATCGGATGAACGGTATAGTTTTTGAAATTTCGCGGTTTAATGACCATTTCCGCTTCATCGAAATCGAAAATTTTGCAAATTTCGCGGTTCTTGGACCATTTTCCGCCCTTATCTTCTACTTGGAAACCTTTCCGGGCAAGCGTCGAACCACTATCTAAAGATTTACCGAAACCGCAAATTTTTTAGCTTTCGCGGTTTTTGGACAATTTTCTGCAAATTTCTTCAACTTAGAAACCCTCCCGAGCAAGCTTTCAATTCATTCCCCAAAGTTTGATTGCAATCGGATGAACGGTATAATTTTGCGAATTTCGCGATTTTTGGACCTACGAAACCTTCGCGGCCAAGCGTCTAACCATTGATCAAAATTTCATCGCAATCGGTTTAGTTTTTTAATTATCGCGGTTTTTAGACTATTTCCCGCCCATTTCCTCAAATCAGAATTCTTTACGCGCAAGCGTCCAAATATTCTCCAAAGTTTTATAACAAACGAACATTTTGCAACTTTCGCGGTTTCTTCTACTTGGAAACCATCCCGGGTAAGCGTCGATCAATTTCCCAAAGTTTAAGCGAAAACTTAAATTTTGCAATTTTCGCTGTTTTTGGACCGTTTTCCGCAATTTTTTTCAACTTAGAAACCTTCCCGGGCAAGCGTTCAACCATTCCCAGATTTTCATTGCAATCGGATGAACGGTATAATTTTACAAATTTCGCGGTTTTTGGACCATTTCACAGATATTAGACATAGCCTATGACACTTTCCTGATCGACATGAGCATACTGTGAAAAATTCGTGAAGATCGGTTCAGCGGCTTAGACGCCCATAAGGGACAAACATACAAACATACTTTCACTTTTATATAGATGTATAGATATATACTCAAGTTTCAGTTTTCAAAAAGATTACGACAATCATGCCTTTTAAAATCATCAATCGAGCAATAGCAGTGATCGAAATGTACAAATCACATATAATTATTTATAACTAAATGCCAGAGGTGCGCCTATATTTTTCAGCTAACAGTACAACGAATATGAAGAGAAAAAGTAATTGATAGTTGAATATACATAACAAGAGATCGACAAATCAAACTGCGTCCTCAGAAATAAATATAAAATAAGACTCCACGCCATAGAGCGCAGACGTGTAAAATTTTTGCCCTGAAGACGGTTGCCGAAGAGCAACACCTGACCTCGAGCCGGCTTACAACCATCTACAATTAGAAAGGTCGTCAACACAAAGTTGTAAATATAAAATATTTATATACAAAATACAACATACGCTGCAAAATACATATACGCTGCACATTTGTCGGAACCGGCCGGATCGGATGACTATAGCGCATAGCTGTCTTAGTAACGATCGGTCGAAAAACTAGTTTTAGTGAGAACAACTCCTACAAACTTCGCATTTCTTATTTTACTATGCTTTTCCATGATTCCACCAAATTTGTTCAAAATCAGACATCTATATAGTATAGCTGTCATAGAAAAGTAGAGTCTGAAAAGTAGTCTTAGTTAGAAAAACTTTTTTGTTTTCAATGGAAATTTCCTCAAGACTAGCATGTATTTGTTTTATATGTTCCAACACAATTCTAAAAATTTTGGTCAAAATTGGCTGACTATAGCAAAGCATAGCATAGGAACGATTGGTCGAAAAACTAGTTCTTGTGGGAAAAACTTTTTTGTTTTCAATATAAACGTCCCTTACGTTAGCATATATTTATTTTATATACTTTTACACAATTCTACAAAGTTTTGTCAAAATCTGATGACTATAGCATATAGCTGCAGTATGAATGATTGGGCGTATTCAGCAGATTAATCCGACTTACGATTTCTGATTTACGATTTGCGATTGCTTATAGTTCTCTGCTGAATGACAATGATTGCTAAGTTTAGGTTATTTTCTGGCTTTAGTATATTTGGTCAAAAATACATTCACATCATAAAAATTTAGGCCTTAGTATTAAATACATTTGACATTTGAAAATGGATGCACGCGTTGAGAGTAAGTAAGCATTATTAATTAAAAATTTAGCGGGTTTTTAATAAATGAATAATCCTTTTAGCCGAGGATATCAAGTGGAGTCCTAGCGCTGTAAGGCTCCTCTTGGACTTATATAAGGACAACAGGCAGAACTTTCGGAACATGCGCCTTGAAGAATAACCGATTGACCTTGCTTTCTGTTGTAGTAATCTGCGGCGTTTCCTACAGGTTGCTTAATAGATATATGGCACCTGCTCCTGAGATTCCACGCGATTTTTGCCTAAATATTTGTGCAGTAAAAGTTTGCTGGGAGTCATTTGGCCAAATCACACATAACAGACGAGAAAGATTCCTTCTTACTTAGCAGCCAAATTGAAAATAGCATCTTCTTTAAAAAACATACATTTGCAATTGTTTCATTCTTTGTTAGTGCCGTTGCATTTGCTGTTACACCAAGAAGTTCCTGCAAAACGCAAAGTTAACAGAATTCTATTATCATGCATAAAACAAATTTCATCCTAAAATGCGCCTTGAATTGGTCCATTCTGTACCTGAAAACTGTGTCCTCGTAGAATGATTTTGATTTTCGATTGATTTTTCGATTGCCCCAATAGCGGCTACGAATGGGTTGCTCATTGACCAGATCAGCAATTACACTCATATTAAATTCATCCTCACAAAAGACCGTCCCAATTAAATTCATGTTTCCACAACTCATTTTATGCACAATTTTTGAGAGCTGTCAGTTTATTTTTGGTTTTGGGGTTATCATTTGGCCGTGCAATCGGTAAACGGTCTCACCAATCATTCATTTTATATGATTCCATCTCAGTAATCGGCGATCACTGTATTCAGCAGGTAAAATCGGCAATCATAAATCAGAAATCGTAAATCGGATTTATCTGCTGATTGATTCAAAAAAAGTTCTAGTGAGAAAAACTTTTTTGATTTAAATGGAATCGCCTTCAAAAAATGTATATGTTAGTGCTTTTCCACGATTCCACTAAATTTGGTCGAAATCGGACATCTATAAAGTATAGCTCCCATAGAAAAGTAAGGTCCGAAAGTAGTCTTATGTAGAAAAACAAACTGCAAGGTTATAAAAAACTTCGGCCGAGTCGCGGTTAGCTTTCCCCTATTTTTTAAAAATTTAGATATAATACGTAATGGACCATTTCCGAAAACCAAACCAAACCTGTTACTGGACCTTGCTGCTTCATCTTAATGATCAACATTCGAAATCTTGTTTCAATTTTTACTTTCTACTTTTAAGTGCGATTATCTAGTTGTTTTTGTTTGATAAGAAAATTGCAATAAGTACATTTGCAACTTGCCGCGTGCCTGCCTGTTGCCTCGTTAGTGATGAAACCATTGTTACGTGTTACGTGCCTGCCATTAAACTAAGTACGTGCCTCTCATTTGCCAAACTAATTACATAGCAATCGCAACTACTTGTTCCCCCATCCGACGACAGGCGACATATTTGCAATATTGAAAATTTTCAATTTTCAGTAAAAGTCACTGCAGGTGGATGTGGTTGTGGTTTTCTGGTTCGCTTGTGTGTTCCCGAATTTGCGTATCTTCCAGTTTTGTTGCGAGTTTTCTGCACGTAAAACATTTGCCTGTCATTGGTGAACGCATTTCTACCTTTAGGGATGCGGTCAAAACGTGTTTATAATTTTCTTCTCCGAGTAAAATCAGCTAACTGACAGTTGACTTATTGACTGGGGGCAGAAACCAACACCTCAAGCAGCCAGCATCAGCACCTAAATGAGGTGAAGGACATGATGATGGCAAGGAGGTGGCGAAGCTCTCTTAACTTAGTTTTAATTATTTCCGGTAAAAGCTTTGAGGCAGCCACAGACACCGAGCCGAGGGCAGGCCATTAAAATGATGAGCAGCAATTGGCTCAGCCTTGTGGTAATGATAATGATTCTGTTTTGAGCTGAGCTATGCTATGAGCCCTGTGTGTGACATATTTTATTTTTGGACCCAAAAAATATCAGCATGGGGGGAGCGGGGCCAGCTAGTATTGAGGGCACTCGAGTGCAAAGGCAAACAGACACAGTTACCAAGAGATGGAGAGCACAACCAAATGCAATGCCAAAACGAAATTAACCCCACAACCTACTACTGCAGCAGGCAGCATCCATCTATGGCCCTGTGAGTGTTTCTCCGCTTATACTAAAAGCGGTTTATGCCACTCACATGTAAACCCAGCGACACACCTCCCCCCCACAAGTGGGCACCCACACACGATTGTTGTGTGGATAGGTCGTGGCTTTGCGTGTTTCTCTGCCAGCCCCACCACGACGCCTTGACTTGGTTAAATTTGCTGTTTGCTTTGCTGTGGATTTGCGTTACATTTTGGCAGTGGGCCTTCTTCCCCTCACCATCACCATCACCCACTCTGCAAAAGAATTCTCCCACAGTTTTTTTATACCTTTAAACTTATTTTGCATTTCGCCTGGCACATATAAGAGCGGTTTGGGGGTGTCTTTAAGCTTTGCTCTTGCTCTCTGGGCCCCAAAAGCTTTTGTAGTAGAGAAAAACGGAGTGTTCTCTCCTGTTTTTTTTAACTTCTTGCCTTGGCATTTGCGGCTTTCTCTGCTTGTTTAGAGTGGCCAGGCTTGAGAAAAGTTTGTTGTAGTACTTTCCACTTTTTTCTTCCGGCAAATGGTGCAAGAAATTGTTGCATCGCTTGGGGTTAGAAGTTATGCATGTTTGCGGGCTTTGGCATTAAGTATTCAAGTTTAATCAAAGTTATTTGCGTAGAGCATTTGAAAGTGGCAACACTTGAAATGGTAAAAACAAGTTAAATGTTACAGGAAATACTCGAGAAAATGTTCAGAAATTAAGGAAAAAATGTTGAAAATGTTTGAAAGTAAAGCCCATAGTGGTTTCTTTGGCAGCAAACTTCTAGCATTAAATCTCTTTTATTATTTTGCTGGGATTTGAACTCGGGACCTCGAAGGCTGACACTACGAAGTATCAAGCGCTCGCGAGAGCCAGCTTCAAGATCATATTTAAGATAGTAGCCCGGCATTTGTATAACCTGCCAGAGGGTACATTAAAATTGCCCAGATGTTTGTAACGCTTAGAAGAAAACATCTTCGACCACATCTTTATTATACCCTTGCAGAGGGTATTATAAAATTGTGCGGATGTTTGTAACGCATTGAAGAAAGCATCTCCGACCACATCCGAGTATATATATTCTTGATCAGCATGACGAGCTGAGTTGATTTAGCCCTGTCCGTCCGTCCGTCTGCCCGTCTGGCTGTTTCTATGCTATCTCCTCCGTCAGTTTTAAAGCTATCTTCACCAAACTTTGCACGAAGGCTTTGGGTACAAATACGCTGCACATTTGTCGGAACCGGCCGGATCGAATGATTATAGCATATAGCTGTCATTGGAACGATCGGTCGAAAAACTAGTTCTAGTGAGAAAAACTTTTTTGTTTTTAATGGAAATGCCTCCAAAGTACGCATTTCTTAGTTTACTATTCTTTCCCATGATTTCACCAAGTTTGGTCGAAATCGGATGACTATAGCATATAGCTCCCATAGGAACGATCGGTCGAAAAACTAGTTCGAGTGAGGAAAACTTTTTTGTTTTTAATGAAAACGTCCTTTTTATAGGCATATTCTTAGTGGCTGGATGGCTCAGCGGTTAGTGTGCGCGACCGCTGAGCATGAGGTCGTGGGTTCGATCCCGCCTCGGAACATCTAATGAAAAGTTTTTTTCTTTGAATAAAACTTTACACCCGGCCACACCTCTTGCCGTTGGCGCCAGCATTGCAGTAATTAGCCATGAAAAGCTTCTCAAAAACTGCCGTTCGGTCCCTTTCTCTTGTGCTAAAATTAGAAGCGCACAAGCCAAGAGATTGAGAGAGGCTCGGCTTTTGGCCCCTTGGGGCTGTGTCATCTTGACAAGTCAATTCTACTTTTACTTATTTTATATTCTTTAAGACATTTCTACAAAGTTTTATCAAAATCGGATGACTATAGCATATAGCTGCAGTATGAATGATCGGACGAAAAAGAAGTTCTGGTGAGAAAAACTTTTTTGTTTTAAATGGGATCGCCTCCAAAATTCGTAATTAACAGTGTATTATGCTTTTCCATGATTTAACAAAGTTTGGTCGAAATCAGACATCTGTATAGTATAGATCCCATAGAAAAGTAAGGTCCAAAAAGTAGTTTTAGTTAGAAAAACTTTTTTGTTTTCAATGGAAGCTGCAAGGGTATACAAAACTTCGGCCGAGCCGAAGTTAACTTTCCCTATTTTTATACCCTGTTCCCATTGAAAATGGGAAAATGGGGATCATGAAGTTGTGCAAAAGTATGTAACAGGTAGAAGGAAGCATTTGCGGTACCCTAGGTAAAGTAGTTATATTTTTGATCAGCATCAACAGCCGAGTCGATTTAGTCCTGCCTGTCTGTATGAACACCTAGATCTCAGAGACTAGAAGAGCTAAAGCAATCAAATTTCGTATTTAGACTTGAATTGTCTGCACGCAGATCAAGTTTGTTTCAAATTTTGGCCACGCCCCGCAATAAAAAATGTTGAATATCTTTTTCAAGTTTAAAGCTAAAGATATCAATATCTATAGTCTCTCAACCTTTCATCAAGATCGGATTATACAGTTTTCCCCAGCCATGCCCAGGGGGGCCGAACACACTCGGAAACTCTGATCGAATGCTTGCCGAAGTAATGCATCAGTGTGTGCTAGAGAGAGAGACTCTCTGGGAAACCCTGGGATAAAAGATGGCCGAGTTATATTAGAGAAGCACTGCGCTGTTTGCAATCATTATGTTGATATGTTCACTTTAATGTTAATGCTCTGTTAACTAACAGAATGGTATGCTATTAAACATTAATTCCCCTGTGTAACGGGTTTATTGTCGTCGGGCAAGGCCGACTTTAACTTACCGTATCGTTTCATATGTGTAGGTTTGAAATTGATTTTTAAGCTAATCGGGAGAAAATTGAAATTTAAAGATTGGAAAATAATTTTGAATCCGATCGAATGGACAACAAGAGAACTTTTTTTTAACAAGTTTTCGATAATTTTCCTGAATTTGCAAAATTGAAATATCTTCTTTTTCATAATTGTTTAAGGCGAGCTTTGAAAATGAGTTTGATGAAAAACCAGGGGGTGCTCAACTTTCTATCTCTTATCGTTTTGGCTGTGCAGCATTCACCAGTCAGTGATTCAAATAGTTTGAAATCTCTTGTATACCTATTTAGAATGCGCTCTGAATTCTTGTAATATTGTACCTACTGCCCCAACTGCATTAAATCAAACAAGGCTTCAGATATTGAAATATCCTTAATAGCCACATGTCAGAGTCAGAAGCCTGCAAGAACCAGTTGAGTATTGCACTGTTTCGATTTTAATTAGCTCCGATCTATATCTATCGCCATCAATTAGTCAAGTTGAAGCCGAACCAAACCAAAGCCAGATAAGCGCAGTACTGAAGAATATGTGTGTCAGGGTTTATTGCCAGTTGAATTAGTATTGTGATTGATAGTGCTGGGCTTGCAGGGGAGGAGGCGGATTAGTTGTTCACGCCAATCGCAATTAGCCGGTGCCAAGGTACTTGGTTAGTTGGGCATTAATTGTCAATGAAAGCACTTAAAACGCAATTTAGCGATAGGCGACCCTGGGGCTTACCTTTGAACTTTAAGCGGCTTAGGGTGCACGCAAGCAGCTGATGCATAATTCATTTATAACAGCATCAAAAAAACTTGCCACTTGCCATGCTAAGTGGTTCGTTTTTCTGAGTGTAAGCTGACCAAAGCAAAACGGAAAAGTTTGCAATCTTTGTTTTTTTTTTGGCCCTTTTGGGGATTTTCATTCGCATTTCGAATTCAATTCCGATTCAGTCAGCGTCGAGCTGTGAACTCAATTTGCTGCGCTTGACAAATTTCAGTGACAACGAATTTTTCCTCTCCGGAAGTTTGTTATTAGCCGCTCGCATCCGGCTGCGTGCGACGGATAAAAACCCAGTGCTAGGCCTCGTCTGGGACAGTCACAGTCACTGGTGGCCTTATCACAGCGCGCAAATTATCCGCGCAGGCGTCGACATTGCGTATACGTAACGTGGCCGTAACGGCAGCGGCGTTCCTTCAAATGCAACGCCTTGAAAAGCAGTTTAGAAATGCATTCCATTTTGCATGGCCCGGCCTGACAGTTGATTGCCTGTCAGCGGGTGGTAATGGCGTACGTACAACAGCAAACTGACCCACATACCCGTAAGTGCCGTGTGTCAATAAATGGAGTCGTAAGTGTGGGCGTGAGAGTTGAGTGTGTGTAGCTTTTGTGAATGATGGTGGACTACCAACATATACAACCAGACACATGCCATTCATGGCTCTCTCTCTCTCTTGTTCTCCTCTTTTCCTCTCTTTTGACCACTTTTTATCAATTGTAATGCGTTTTTAATGGCAACGCTTTATCTGTTTATGTCATCGGGGTCAGGTTATTAAAATTATTCATAATGCCCATCTACTCCTTCTCCATGATTTGAATTGCTTGATAAACAAACATTTGCACAAATCGTGCGCTTTTGTCTCGAACCACAGCCGGAGAACTGTTGAGTCCCATTGTTGTACCTTTATCATACGTAATGTGTGTCTGTCATGCCAGTTGGCGTCGGCTGCGGCGGATATTTTGGTTTTTGTTTTGAGCTGGGTTTCCCCTTCATGCGTTTAAACTGCCGCACATGATTGGCATTTTTTTCATTTATTGAAATTGGCATGTGGCACGGGCCCAAATAGTCTATGCTTATGTGGGAGTATCATCTGGTATGACTAGGTAATTGTTATCTATGACAGGGACCTAAGAGCGTTTAAAGATAATGGCTTAAGTGGTTTAATATAAATGATTTGGGTGACATTCTATTGATTCTACTGGGGAAAAGACACAAGTGTTCGACGTATTATAAAATAAAGGTGCTTTAATCGATATTAAAATAAGCGAAAGCTTAAGTTAAGACCACTCTTTTGGTGGGGTGAAATTTATATTAAGTAGGAAATTCCTGCCCAAAAATGAGGCATTGTTCATCAATGTTTTTAAAGGTGATCAAATAAAATGATTAATTTGTTAATTTAACATAATTGTTATAAAACTTATCTTTTGGCGTCTCCTTTTTCAATGGTGTGTGTGTGTGTGTGTTACTCTTTACTCGATACTCAGCTCTCGATATTCTGTAGTCGATACTTGATTCTCTGGGCTCAATACTCAGTACTCGATACTCGAGTCATTAAATCGAACTCGATGCTTAGTTTTCCCTGTCTTTCACTTTCCAAGATGAGATGGAGCTTCGTTATCTATACGAGTGCAAGGTATAACGTGTATAATCTTCCGAAGGACAAAGTTAACTTTCCTCTAGTTTTTGTACTCTGTACCCTATTAGTGTTGGATAAAGATTGTTCATTTCACTGAACATGTTCACCAGTTATTTTTTTTCCAAAGTGAGTCAACTCACTCAAGTTGTTCACTTATTCAGTAGTTATTCTTCTCATGTTCAGTTGCTCACTTGTTCAGTTGTTCTTGTTCACTTGTTCAATTGTTCAGTTGTTCAGTTGAACGTAGTACTAATATACTGATGGCCGCAGAAAGTCGCGATCACTTGTTGCTATGTGTTGGATGCACCGCTGTCGCAACAACCCACCTGTGCCACACTGAAAAGAACATGTCAACACTTTTCATGAATTGCAAGCAACATTTTGGTCCTTGTCATCAATTTACAGAGCTGAGGACTTTTCGCACAAATCACTCCGTTTGTTAAGTGATTTCACCAATATACAACTTTCATTTCCTTTCAAAAGGTTTCGTTTTTATCGTCTATTTGTCTTCTGAAACTTGCATTTGAGTTACAAACAACAGTGAATATTAGAAAATTAGTTGTAAAATTGAAAACCTTTTTTCTTGAACCAAAAAAAATTGCTTCCAATAATAGAAAAACTATAAGTATTATTGTCCGTCTAAAGTGTGAATTGAACTCAGTACCTCTTGTACTGAACACAAATGGAACTGCCTTTTATCGCACTGCAGTAACGCACACGCTTGGTGTCTGATTTCTTAGATGTTAATTATATGTACGATAGACGATTGTGCTCATTTCAGATAGTTGTATTTAACATTTTCCAAAATTGTGTTTTTCTTTTCTTTTTTAGAAAAGGAAGTTATATTTTTCGGAATTTTTCTAAGAACATCGGTTACTTTCTCCTCATTTTTAAGAATGTTCTTTTTATACTCTTGAAGAGGGTATATTAAAATTATCGAGATATTTGAAACGCATATCTATTCTTGATCAGTATGACGAGCTGAGTTGATTTGGGCCTATCCGTCAGACCGTCCGACTGTTTCTAAGCGATTTCCTTCGTCCGTTTGAAAGCTATCTTCACGATACCTTTCACGAAGTGTAGTAGTACAAATACGCTGCACATTTAGCGGAACCGGCCGGATCGGACGACTATAGAATACTGTTGTCATAGGAACGATCGGTCAAAAAACAATTTTTAGGGGGGTGACATTGAAATCTCTTCCAACCACATTCCAATCGAAGACCAATTCTTAGGTGCCAGAAACCACACAAATTCTCTTTTTTTTGTTAGCAGACAAACCAGCCAATACACAAACCAATCAAATCGACTTCACGAACCTACGCGACTTAGGACTGTTTTTGTAGTTGGACCAAAATCTTATACACACACCTCTTAACTCGGCTTTCGAAAAAGAAAACGAAATCTCTCGAACTTCTGTGGCACCCTCTGTGGACCGAGATTTGCAAACCAGCCGACGGCAAAATCTCTAGAGATTTCTGTGTCACCCCTTTAAACTTCGGTCAAGCCTAGGGGCTATTTTACACTTAAATCATAGGGAAATTTGTTTTTACACCCAAAAAAATTAATCATTTATTAATGACACTATTTGGACATTAATTTGAAACTATTGAGTATAATTATACTCTGTACCAGAGGTACACAGAGTGTAACAAGTTTGTGCAAAAGTATGTAACAGCCAGAAGGAAGCATTTCCGACCCTGTAAAGTATTTATATTCTTGATCAGCATCAACAGCCGAGTCGATTTAGCCATGACCGTATGAACGCAGATCAAGTTTATTTTAAATTTTTGCCACGCCCCCTCCAGCACCCGCAATTTAGAAAAAACGTCTTATCTCCGTCAGTTTTATAGATAGATGGTTTGAACCTTATGAACATATTTTGAAATCAAGGTTATTCGGTTGTCGAATTATATGGAAAACAAACAGAGTATGTTATAGTCTGGCTTGACCGACTTTCTTTTTTTTTTCTATACGTATCAAGCTGATATTTTCGAAAGTATTCAAACTATATATTCGACGACTGAGAGGAAACTTTGTTTTGTCACCTTGCAACGGACATGTTATTAGAACAAAAGTCACTTTAAGGATATGCATGATGCGTACCTTAGTAAAATAACTAACTTGTCCCAGCCAGAGAACTTTCTCTTGGAACGGTTTTAACACCGCAGCGCACGCGAACAGATGCCCTTGTTTCGATTATCTTGGAAGACGAGTGACGTGGTATATGTTATCTCCTTAGACTTATTTTTGTTGTTTCCCAGTTGTTTTTTCTATGCTAGGTGCAGACGACGCTCCCTGACCCTCAAACAAATATAGCCAACCATCGGGCAGTCAGCTAACGGTAACCATCGGACTGAACAATCAGCACATCTGCAATCTGCCAGGCGGACTTAGGAGCCCTTCTTCATTAGCCATCTGGCAGCCAGATATGGGTAACCATCGGACAGGCAGTTCGGTTCAGCATTACCAAAAACTATACTTGAAATGGGAACCGTACGGCAGGCGATTTTGGGTCAGCCTTCGGCTAGCACCATCACTGCTATTTTATAGGGTATTTAGTAGAATTAAAGCATTTTACTTATAAACAAACAGTCCCGAGTTCAAATCCCATTCAAATCCGCGTTCGGAACCCATATCAATGTGCTTGTCAGGTGACTATATTTCAGATTGAAGATCGTGGGATGTCTTCTCTCCAGTAGAAATAAACTCTCACTCCGTAATAAAGTGCATTCTTACAAGGCATAGCACCAGCATGGAATATCTGCAAAATTTCATCTGAGACTGATTCGTGTCCTCCAGTTCAAGTGTCTGCTCAGACTATTGGAAGGGCTCTAGTATATATACACAAGACATTTGGAGAGCGATCTTAGTGGGCACATGATTGGTGACGTAATAAACAAACAGGCAGGTAATAACGTGGAGAACAGACAAATACCCTAGAAACCACCTAACCTTCTATACACTAGGCAGAACCAAACATAAAGAAAGTTGTTATGAATATGTGCACTTAATCTAAATTAAGTTGTCAATTCAGTAACAGAAAGCTAAGAAAAAAAGTAAAGGGAAAGTTAACTTCGGCTAGGGCCGAAGTTTGTATAGCCTTGCAGGACATTTTTTCTAGCTAAGACTAATTTTTGAACCCTACGCTTCTATGGGAGCTATACTATATACGAGGGCCGTCCCAGAAATGGCCGACCTAGCACAGTAGTGTTGGAAAATGTTCACAAAAAATATTAAAAAGGAGAAGTACCGACTATTAAAAGCTTAAGTTTAAAGTTTGGTGCCTTTACCTTGCACAGTTTTTTTTTGGTCGATTTGAATAGAGAACGCTTGTTATTGATTTGCAAACATGGACAAAATTGGTCATCGTTATGTGATACAATACTTTCATATAAAAGGTCTTAGTCCAACCAATATTAAAAAGGAGCTGGATTCTACCTTACGTAATTCTCGTAATCTCGTTTACATCAATAAAATATTGGGTGGCTGAGTCTAAGCGAGGTCGTTTGAGCTGCGAAGATGAACATCGTAAAAGGCGTCCAAATGAGGTGACCACTTGAGAAATGGTGGCCAAAATTAAAAAATGTGTATTGAGTGACCGGCGATTGAAAGTTCGTGAGTTAGCTGAATGGTAGGCATTTCAAAAAGTGCTGTACATCGCATATTGACCGAAAAATTGGACATGAAAAAGTTATGCGCAACATTGGTGCCGCGTTTGCTGTTCCATCATGACAATGCGCCGGTTCACACCTCTGCCGTTGCAATGGCTAAAATTAATGAATTAAAATTTACACCCCTTATTAGCCAGACTTAGCTCCCTCTGATTATTTCTTAATTCCAAACTTGAAAAAATGGTTCGGAGGAAAAAGATTTTGGCAACAATGAAGAGGTGGAGTCCGAGGTTAATGCCTATTTTGAAGAGCTTCACAGTTCTTATTATAAAAAAGGTATCGAAGCTATTGAACATCGCTGGGAAAAGTGTATCGACCTAAAAGGATCCTATGTAGAAAAAAAAAAAATGATAAATTTTTGTGTTTTAGTAGTTAGGTCGGCTATTTCGGGGACCGCCCTCGTAGATGTCCGATTTCGACCAAACTTAGTGGAATCTTGGAAAGCATAACAAACTAACAAGTATTTTAACCGATTCCATTTAAAACAAAAAAATTTTTCTCACTAGAACTTCTTTTTCGACTAATCATTCGTACTCCAGTTATTAGTCCTATCTGTCTCATAATTATACAAATAACAGAGTAAATTGTTAGTTTATCTGATACATATGAAGAAGTGGCGAAATCGGCCCTACTACTTTGGCTTAACGTATACTTATTCTAAGGATCAAAATATTAACCAAAAGATCAGATTGATACTCTCTAGGATTCGATTGATACAAAAATACTGATACTGATACTCAATTTGAAACAATGTGTATCATATTATTATTTTTTTTGGCGCTCACGTTTGCCAGCAGCTTTGTTAGGGGATAAGATTAGGAACTTGGCTTAAACCAAAAAGATTTTGAAATTATTTTATAAATATTTACAGAAAATTCGTAATATCTCTGCGGTTCTACATTTCAGTACTGAATTTTTGATGCCTGAACTCATGCCTGTTTTCAGCTCTTCACATGAAACTCACTCATGAGTTTAGTACTGAAATCATGCCTGAAATCAGCTAAGACATGACGTAGTATATAGGACGAATTCAGTATCAGCCTTTCCATTTCAGAGCTGAGTTCTGCAGAGTTCTGAAAATAAATTCGTTCGAAAGAAATCTGTATTGAATAGATTCGGTTTTCCTTAATAATTCCCACTACAAATCGTAGCATACTTTCGGTTGCCCTTCGTCATGATAAATTATGCTTGTACTATCAAATCAGATTCACAACTCCCCCACAACTCAATCCTTTTTATCGATTGCATAATCTTGCAATTAGTTATCAGACCATAAACTGACAATTCTGCTGTCCATTCATTAAAATTTCAGCCAACTTGTGTCTTGGGCATTTCGACAAGTTCAAGTCCGTTTCCAGCAATAAGAAAATACAAATAAAATGGAAAAGGCAAAAGAAAAACACGCACACAACTGAAAATCTCATCTGGCAATGCTCTGACACCGCTCCCAGCAGACATCGCAGTAACTGCGTTCGTTGTCGGCGCATCAAACACAAGTCCCTAAATCCCGACTGCCAATTTTTTTGTGTTAAATAATTCAAATACAAATATACATACATGCAAACATACAAACACGCACACATATGCCAAAAAGTCTGTCGAAGCATGCTCAAAAAAAAGCTTTTCGCTCCTGTGCCATTTCAAACGAAAGTTTTCTGTTAACGGGAGAGTCGTGTGTGTGTGTGTGTGTGTGTGCGTCAGTGTGCTCTAATTTCGAGCAAACTTCGGCTCATTTTGCTCGGCTCGGCCTGGCTTTAGTTGTCCATTTGCCGTGCTACCAATTTCAATACGCAAAGTTCAGTTGAGCGCGTCGGACGTTGTCGTGGCCCAACGTCCTCGTCTTCGTCCTTATCATCGTTAACGTCGTGCGTGGCGCGCTCCTCGGTGTGCTTGTGTGTGTGTGCGTAGTAGTATTTGCAACGCCGACGGCATATACTCGTACATACATGTATACATAGCTATATACCTGCCGAACTCGTGGTTGGCGTGTAGTAAAAGTCATTAAAAACTTATTCAATCGTAATTCACGCACGGTCATAGCAAAAAGCGCGCGCGCTCAACAGAAGTCCTCAAGGCAGCAGCCGAGCGTTTGGCCGATAAAATTTTAATGCCGCGTAAAATTGCCTCAAGGCGCACTCGATCAATATCAGAAATCGGTAGTCAATTAAATTTAGGGAATACATACAAACATATCTTGCAACTAGGTAAAACTGAACCATCATCATTTCTGCATTAATGCCAAAGGCAACTGGCATCAGATTCCCGTTTTTTTTTTTTTTTGGTCACTCTGTCCCACATACAGAAAAATTTTTGTTGCTAAATGCGCGCGCTCACGCCCCCACTCACTCACTTACTCGCTCCCACACAAACACGCACGCACAGACAAAGGCACATGATGGAGCAGACGCACACACTTAAGGTTCAACAGCCCGACGATTGCCAAGCAAGACAAACCAGCAGGCAGGGAGGCAGGCAGTCAGTCAGTTAGGCAGACCCCAAAGCAGCCATTATCTTCGACAACGTAACCCCACGTAGCTTGGGCCCAGCAGCGGCAGCAGCAGAAGTAATATTGCGTATACGCCACGTTGTGCTTGCTCCCAGCTCTGAGTTTGGGGTTTTCATCTTTTGTCTGCAAAAGTGGCAAAATGTAATTTTTGGCATTTTCTGCTGCTGCCGTCGCGATTGCTACTGTCGCTCGTTGGTTCTTTCCAGCAATTGGTGGGTGGGTTATTTTTTTTTTTAGCCAAAATAGCCGCGCGGGATACGTAACCAGAGTTAACGGCTGTGTTTATGAATTTGTTGCCAACGCTCTTTTTGTTCATAATTTTTTTTCACGCCTGTGGCTTTAACGATTTAAGGATGTTTGAAGGAAGGATGTAGCCAGAAAGAGAGTAGGGGGTGATATATTTTTTTTTTATGTTTTTATGCAGATTGAATTTAAGTTTAGCTAAGGTTCTAGCATGTCCAAATTTAATAGTAACTGTAGCGTGAATCTCAAAGTTATCAAAAATACTATTACTTCGTAGCATATCCGTACGTAAATGTAGAATATTATATACAGCCATGCTCCCATTTTCGCAATCGCAAAAATTTTGCGACTTGAAACCGGTTTTTAGTACAAATTGGCTCTTCAAATCGCAAAACTTTTGCGAAAACGAAAAAGGGAGCATGGCTGATAGATATATTATGCAATACATAACATCTATGCTATGCAATGCATAACATCTGACAGGCTTCTGTTCTTAGTTACAAGCGAAAATGGTAGACCTGTTAGTTTTTTGGAATATTTTCCAGTTCTGAAACAAACTTGATCTGGGTATGGTATACACTTACTCACATGCAAGAATTTGTATCTCTATCTCTAATAGTCTTTGAGATCGTCGTGTTCATCCAGACAGACAGTTTTTTGCGGTTAAAGGGGAAGGGGAGCAAATTTTCCAAATCTAAAATAAAACAAGCTACCTACATGCAAAAAATTGTGGCTCTATCCCTTGTAGTCTCTGAGATCGATGTGTTCATACTGACAGACAGACAGGCGGACATGGCCATTTTTATACCCTGTTCCCATTGAAAATGGGAAAAGGGGGAATGAAAATGGGAAAAGGGGGATCATGAAGTTGTGCAAAAGTATGTAACAGGTAGAAGGAAGCATTTGCGACCCTATAAAGTATATATGTATATTTTTGATCAGCATCAACAGCCGAGTCGATTTAGCCCTGTCCGTCTGTCCGTCCGTCTGTCCGTATGAACGCGTGTTTCTCAGAGACTACAAGAGCTAGAGGCACAAATTTTTGCATGTAGATAGGCGTATTCCCGATTCAAAACGAGTTTGTTTCACATTTGGAAAATTCCTCCCCCTTCCTTCTTTAAGCGCAAAAAACTGTCAGAGCCACAATTTTTAAGATAGACCTTCCAAACTATTAAGTAAGGCCCAATATCTATCTATTCTGAAAAGGTCACTAAGATCGGTCAATAAACACCGAAGTTATATTCGATTCAATTTTGCTTGTGGGAGAGAGGGGCGGTCTTGCATTGTCAGTTATCGCGCGCGACAGCATTCCATGCGTTTGTGTGTATGTTGGAGTGTGTGTGTATGTGTGAGTGTGTGTGTATGTAAAGGAAAACACACGAAACCAAGGGAACAGGGTATTTTGTAGTCGGGGCACTCGACTGCAGCTCCCTTACTTGTTAATGGAATAAAAAGTACACATTAAAAAAAAGGGGAAAGTTAACTTCGGCTCGGCCGAAGTTTTGTATACCCTTGCGGTTTGTTTTTCTACATAAGACTGCTTTTCGGATTTTACTTTTCAATGGGAGCTATACTATATAGATGTCCGATTTCGACCAAACTTAGTGCAATCATGGAAAAGCATAACAAACTGTTAATTACGAAATTTGGAGGCGATCCCAACTAAAACCAAAAAGTTTTTCTCACTTTTTTCGACCAATCAATCATGCTGCAGTTATTGGCTATACTCATCCGATCTTGACAAAACTTTGTAGAATTGTGTAGAAGTATATAAAATAAATATATGCCAACGTAAGGGACGTTTCCAATAAAAACAAAAATGCTTTTCTCACAAGAAATAGTTTTTGGACCGATCGTTCCTATGGCAGCTATATGCTATAGTCATCCGATTTTAATCATACTTTGTAGAATCGTGTGGGAGCATATAAAACAAATACATGCCAATTTTGAGGACGTTTCCAGTGAAAACAAAAAAGTTTTTCTAGTTAAGACTTCTTTTCAGACTCTACTTTTCAATGACAGCTACTATATAGATGTCCGATTTCGACAAAATTTGGTTGAATCATAGAAAACCATAGTAAACTATGAAATGCGATGCTTGGAGGCGTTTCAATTAAAAACAAAAAAACTTTTCTCACTATAACTAGTTTTTTGACCGATCGTTCTTATGACAGCTATTTGCTATAGTCATCCGATCCGGCCGGTTCCGACAAATGTAACGTATTTGTACCATAAGACTTCGTGCAAAGTTTGGTGAGGATAGCTTTAAAACTGACAGAGGAGATAGCATAGAAACAGAAGGACAGACGGACAGGGCTAAATCAACTCAGCTCTTCATGCTGATTAAGAATATATATACTTTATGTGGTCGGCGATGCTTCCTTCAATGCGTTACAAACATTCGGACAATTTCATAATGCCCTCTGCAAGGGTATAAAATCGACTGGCTGAGTTCCAGATCTATTGGCCTAGAATTGAAACCATTTTGTACTTTAAATTTTAAGTATGATTTGTTCTTGGAAATACTTAAATTAAATACGAAACATTCTTTAATCGTAAAACGAATGAAATGAGAACAAATGTTTTTGAATTAAAAACTTTTCGTATTTTCAGCAAGTGTTTAAGACAAGTGCGTTCCTACATCAAGTACAAAATATTTGGCATTAAAATTACTACTGGTTGTAAAAGTTTTATTATGGAAATAGTTTCAGAATTTTATGAGCTTAAACCAAGAACATTTTGTACTTGTTTAATGTATTCTCATTATGTTTCCACAAAGGAGGGAAGGTTTTGGCTCAAATTTGGTGGTATCTAACCTGGCCAATTTGTGTCACTGACTTATTTCATTCTAATTTACATTGTCCAGGCACCCCTGTAGGAAGATTGCTGAAGTGTAACGTTATTCGGTGAGCGTCTTAGCATTGGTAGTTTGTAACTTAACGGTTTTTTCTCTGACCTTAAGGGCAGCTTCTTGTATGACCACCACCTCTGCTTTGGAAATCGAAACGACAAGTTCAAGTCTAGATTGGAAAATAAAGAGCTTTTTTTATATTTACTACAATCAAGACTGCAAACCTCGCGGGGTTCGAACCCATTGCAAAGGCCAAGGTTCGGTTCGCGGACCGGCTCATGGAATCCCTGCACCCAAGGTTTTGGTGCGATCCATGGTTCGCTTGAACAAAAAAGAGTAGTTTATAGCTTAATCATAATATTCATTACTTATGTTATTGTAATTATCAAATCCATTAAATGAGATTAAAAATTTTAAGAACTGCTTAGTTTAAGTTAATAAGCATTATATATATGTCTGCTGTTCATCTATGTTAGCTCTTAGATTAGAAAGACCAAACTTCAGTATTGAAAATGCTCGACTAACTGTAGCTGAGTTGCTGGAACAATAGAGCTAATACTGGTGCTGATCTTAAAATAGAAGAATAGAAGGCACTATGATAGTTAATATTTACGAGTTGGTAATCGTTTAACCCAATTTGTAAGTTGAGTTCCATCGAGTCAGACACTCTAGCACTGGCTTTATAAAGTTTTCTATATGCAATAGTAATTGAATTTATTTTGTCACTTTACATAAAAAACGATTTACACTCAGTTAGAAATGCAATCGTTACGTTTATGTTATATTATTGATGTATCGTTGAAAAAATTACTTAAATTGGTGAACCGAACATCATTTTTCGAAAAAGTGGTTCGGTTTGGGTTCAGTTTGCGAACCCCAAAAAACCCGAACCGAATCGGTTCTCAGGGGTTCGGTTAAGGACCAGTTTGCGACCTTGACTACAGTATCGTATCGATAAATCGATGAATAAATGATTTTGATAACAGATGTGCAAGATTCCGAGATGATATTTCTAATGGCTATATAGACGATAATTGAAAGTCCTTTTAACAATACATCAGTATTGACTAACGCGATAATTTATGTCTCCAATGACTTGTAACGTTAGGATGATATTTAAATAAATATAAATGTAAAATATCAGTAGAAAATTTGGCTGTTGAGTTCATTTGTATCGTCTCACTAGATGGTTCTGCCTCGTCTTATATGTAGAATCTGATCATGTTTTTATTATGAACTATGAGAATTGTAAATGCCTATGAACCACTTTACTCAAGAACACCCTTATTTCAGCATCTTTTTCTAAAGATTTGACTATATCCTAAAACTATCTTTAAACCAAATACCAATTTTGGAAGTGTTTACTTAGAACTATCCTTATTGATATGGATGGCAATAGATCTGCTTTGTGTGGAGGTTAAGGGTATAGAGTTCGTAAAATTAAAGTTAGTTTTAGTCGGGCTTGACCGACTTTCTTTGTGGTTTTCACTCTTTCCTTCTTTTTTGTCCTTTTTAATATTTGACTTTATGTATATTTGTTTAACAATGAATCGAGATGAATTTAAGATGAAGTCCTTCGGAATAGAAAATATAATTTTCAAAAGTAATATTTCCTAAGGTTTTCTATTTCAGTTTTATTTTCATAATTTAATTCAAATTATTCATGTGGCCTCATTTTAAAAATGTTAAATCGCTTATCCTTTTGAACTGGAATTTCAATCACTTCTTCCCAAGAGCTTCTAGTAGCAAATACTAGCCATTTTCTTGGCTGTTTGTGCCGCTTGGTTGTTCCCATTTGAATTTAATATCTTTTGTACTAATGAAATTTTTGCGCGGCTCGAGCACATAATGTACGCCAATCTTAAGGATTGAATAGGAATGGGTCAGAGGCCGCATTTAAAGCGCCATTTAAATCAATTGTGTAGAAATTTTCAAAACGTTTGGCTAACTGAGAGGCGGACACGAGAATCCGCCGCCGCCGTTTGCCAGTGAAGCGTGAAAGGCAAACATAAATATTTCGCTTGGCAACAAAAGGCAACCAAAGAGAAATTGAACACAAGCACACACTTACACAGGCACAACATAGATGTGTTGCATGTACAGTTATCATAGCTTTGTGTGCTTACAAAATAGAAATCTTATAAACGAAATTTAACGTAACGAAACAATTGGAATTAAGCCATCGAACGTGTGTGGGAACAACATAAACGAAAAAGTTACGAAACCACCGAATCAACGGAACAAAAAACGCACAACGATAAAGAACGAAACAAACTTAACAAATAAATAAGCTGGGAAACGAAAATCGAATACTAAATCGACAAAAAAAACATCATTTAAATTAGAATTATAGCCACACAGAGACTGCACACGCAACGTGGCCTGGCCACACATAGTATATGTCCCGTTGGGCCACAAAAATCATCTCGACTACATTGTCTGACATTTGCACGAATTAGGCAAGTTGGCGGCAACAAAATTAATGTGCGATAGAGCAACCACCGGATGTTTCCTGACCCGAGGCAGCAACCGCAAGGTGAGTCGTAAATGGAGCAGTTTTGATTGACTGGTGAAAGCATTAAAGTACCTCATCTGATATGTATTTTTACTGGGAGTTCCAGCACGATGTTAAAGTACCAAAATTTTCAAAACACGACTGCATTTTAATGTTAATCTAACGTCAAAATGTATATTTCTAGCCTGGTTTACTTTAGATGTGATCACACTCTTTAAAGCCCATTATTTCTTAGAACTTTTTATTGTACGGTCACACTATGTCTAATGTTTAATGCTGGGTTTATACTGCGTCACAAAGTGTCACATTTCAGTGTCACAATGTCACAGCTCCATACGAATTTGACATTGTGGCACTAAAATGTGGCAGTATAAACCCAGCATTACAGAACCAATCAATTAAGACTTTTGAACATTACACGGATAGCATGATTTGTCAGTACAGTTCTGGTTTGAGGACCTCCCGGTCCCATCATCAGTAGACTTCTTGCGGTTATACTCCAAATCGTTTTGCATGTTCCTTTTTATATTGACAGTCGACGAACGAACGCTAGATATTGAAGAAACCACTTTTGGTTAATGTTTTCCTTAGCTAAAAGCAGAAAAGTATGCAACATGTTTGAAAGTTTGCTGTTTACGGTGGTCGAGTACTGAGTATCGAGTGCTGAGTATTGAGAAGTTATTATTAAGTATTAAGCTTGTATGGTACTCGATCTTAGGGCTATGAAATGGTATCTTCCTACCCTATTTTTTGTCAATGTTAAGGGCTGACTGACGAAAAACTAAATGACTCTGGCAAATACTATAAAATTGATTCTGTGATATCTCCGTAACCGTAGCGATAATCGCTATAATATTTTACCAGGTGATGAGTAAGTGGATTTAGGACTAATTTGCATAAAAATGTCAATTTCGTAATAAATGCCACATACGATATTTTTGCGCAAAGGGGTCGATGTGGCCGGGTGGCTCAGCGGCTAGTGTGCGCGACCGCTATGCAAAAGGTCGTGGATTCGATCCCGCCTCGGAACATCTAATGAAAAGTTTTTTCTTTGAATAAACTTTACACCCGGTCACGCCTCTCTGCTGTTGGCGCCAGCTTTGTAGTAATTAGCCATGAAAAGCTTCTCAAGCTGCCGTTCGGATTCGGCGTTAAACTGTAGGTCCCTTTCTCTTGTGCGAAAAATTAGAAGCGCACAAACCAAGAGATTGAGAGAAGCTCGGCTTTGGCCCTTTGGGGCTGTGTCAACGTGACAAGCCTTGGGGCTGTGTTAACTAGACAAACCATTTTACTTTACTTAAAGGGGTCGATATAGTAGAAATTTGATAATGGTTTTTGGATGGTACTCCCTCTTAAGGCAACGAAATAGTAACTACCTTCCCATTTTTTGGAAAAATGTTATTAATTAACTATAATAAAGGTTAAAAGCAGGGATGCAAGCCAATCGGAAATAAAGGCTGGTTCGGTTCAGCGGTTCACGCAGTTTTTGAACCACCGGTTCTGTTTATTACATGGTTTCTGAAGTCAAATAAATTGCGGTTTCGGTTCGGTTCAGTGGTTCAGTTTAAATTTATTATATATTTAATGAAATCCCGAGTTCCGTCAAATCTGCGCGGAAAAGAATTTTTATAAACTTTCGATGGTAAGGTCGATGGTTGGTTCGATGGTTAGATCAGCCGAAATTCTGTTAAATCTTAAACCTCAAAGCCCATCTTTAAGTATTAGTATAACGCTTAGTTCCGCCTAATCTCAACTCGTCAAGAATATACTTAAGGGTATCGTACCGAATTTAGCTTAAATCTGTTCGGAAAGTTACTTTCTCCGATCTTTCGAATGTAAGGCATTCCGAAAAATGTCCAAAATAGCCTTTCTGTTCAAGGAATTTCCTTAATTTGGCGCATTCTTAAGCCTTATACCCTTTAATCTTCCCGGAAAGGAATTTTTCCAAACTTTCGAAGGCAAGGCAGTCCGAAAAAATTTAAAAAATCATTTATGTTCTTGGGTCGCCTTTTATTTCACTATCAGACCTGTTCCGAATTCCGAACGTTTTCAAAAAGTAAAAACGAAACGAAAACGAGCGTTTTACTATTTGCTGTTCCCAATTCCGAATGATTTGGTTATGTTTCAACTTTTCGAACTCGGTTTCGAAAACAGCTGGCTGGTTGGCCTGCTCACGTGTTTGTGTATATCGACATCAGCCAGAGTTGTCATCATCTCTATAATTTAAATTTACGAAGCTCTTATTTACTCCTTAAATCCATTTATTTTTACTTAAGCCAGTATTTAAATATTACATTTGCATATGTCATATGAAATATGGTTAAACATAGTTAAGTGAAATAGAAAAAGGGCGATTCGATTAAATAAATTCATATGCAGCAACCCTAGCAGCCGCCGATTTGGTCGCGGCCGCTCGGTTTTGTTTTTCATGCAATATTTTATAGATGTTAGAAAAAAATTCTTTTAAATTATACTTTAACTTTAAACAGTTTAAATAATGATGTTAAACGATCTTAAAAATGTTCAACTAATTTCGAATTTTTAGTTGATAATTTTGGGGAATTTTTTTAATGCTTTAAATAGCAATTAATTTTGATTCCGCTGACTTTACAGCGCTCGTTTTAAAAACGACAATTCTTGTCGATTTGCGGAATTCGGAACAGCAACCAACTCGATTTTCGGCAATTCCACTCGTTTTCGGAATTCGGAACAGGCCCGTATATCTGAATTCTTAAAGCCCTTTCTTAAGTACATCGCCGCGATTTATTTGTAAATTTATAGTTTCGGAATATTGAAGTTGCGGCAGGATCATCCTTAATTCATTGTCACAAAATATTGTTGTATCATAAAGTTCGGTCCGTTGGGCTCGAACACATTATAAAGTATTAGTTCTGTTTTTAGAGGTATTAAGCCCAAGGTTTTTGTTTAAGCCAACTTTATTTGGGTTAGCTTATCTGTAAAATATAAAAAATTTTTTTTGTATTTTATATTAAGACGCGTTTTAAAATATCAAAGCTCTCCTAAAGGGTCTTTTTATCGAACTTTTTCCCCAACATTTAAAAAAATTTGATTTCTAAAGTGAATATGTGACTTTTCGACAATTTCGAAATTGATTTCGTAAAGAACATTTGAATAGTCGAATATGCTGGCATTGTCCCTGCTAAAGTTGGATTTTGGTGAAAAAACACGACAGAATCCATTAGCAACTTTCAAAGAAGGAATGTAATCTGATGACAGGCGTGTTAGGAGGTCGGTGGGCAAACTCGTCAGGGAACTGAAACGAACCGAACCGTTTTGTTTTTTAGTTTCCGTTTTGGTTCGGATTCGGACTATCAGCTAGAATTAGCGGTTCGGTTACGGTTGGGTTCGGTTCGGTTCAGAACCGGTTTGCATCCCTTGTTAAAACTTATTTATAACGCCCATTTTCATTTACCTACGCCCGCAATTCTTTATGTCAAGGGCAGACTTAAATTATGTAGTAGAAACTTGATTATAGATTTTGGATGTCACAACCTCGTAAGGCTACGAAATGGTACCTAGGTAAGATATTTTTTAAAAAATCGGATGTGAGAGAAAAAAATAGGTCATTTACCTACGACGACATTTGTCTATGATAAGAAATAAAGGATGTGGTTATATTTTTGGTGCTTTTGTCACCGCGTGGATGACGTTTGGTTGGTCACAGTTTGGCAACCGTATTGACCAGAAACAATAGTATTATTTAATTTCTTAAGTATGCGGAAGTACATGTTCCTTGAAAAAGGCAACACGGAGCTCTCGTTGACCGGTGTGTAATGGCCGACAATTCCAGAGAAACTTAAGGATGAGGTTAAATGGTAAAAAATTTCCTTATTGATTTTGAAAGGTTCTGCCCAGTTCCTTGTTCAAAGTATCGAGTACTGAGTATCAAATACTAAATACCTATCGAGTTTTTAGTATAGAGTAATCAGTAATGAGTAATTAATATTGGGTATTGTGTTTCGAGCACTGATAACCGACCACTTGGTATCGATTATGGAGTACTTAGTATCAATTATCGAGTACTAAGTATCGAGTACTGCCTATCGAACACAGAGTATCGAGTACCCATCTTGTTTTTAGTATAGAGATTACTCATTAGAGTATTGAGTAATTAGTATCGGGTATAAGGTATCGAGTACTGAGTATCGAGTACATAGTATCAAGCATCGAGTACCTAGTATCAATTATTGAGTACTAAGGAGCGAGGTCTAAGCTTAATAAATGGGAAAAGAGTTCTCCAATCTTGAAAATCCCACCTCCATAGCCGGAAAATGGAAGGTAGAAGGCCGGTTTGTATGCTCTAATTAGTCAAGATCAGAGGATATATCTAATTCGGTTTGTATGCCCTACGTAGAAAATAGATTAAAAAATTATTTTGCAATTTGGGGAAAACCCACCCTATAGTCATACCAAAACCTTCGTTTAAATGCTTTAAAACGGAGAAATGGCTTAAAATCAAGGCGTTATTCTTACACCAGGCAATCTGAGCTATGCATACATGAATTAGTAGTTGGCTGAAGCAATTAAAATAGACCAACTGAATCTAGACTGTACTAATTAGAATAATGCCAAAATGTAATATTCTGATGTCCCAGAATCCATTCATAAAATAAAATATACTACGTATTGCGACTACCTAAATAACATTTTTGCTCGCCCACTATTTTGGAGCAGTGACACATAAATAGTACTACAAAATTTCAATCTACTTTATGGCTGTTTAGATTTAATATGAGATTTCAACTCAAGGAAATTGAGTCAGCATCATGCCAAAAGGAAGTACACATTTCTGAAATGTTATGCGGCCCTAGGAAAATGTCAAAGTGCAAACTCACAACCCACACACACCCGTCCGTCATAATCCACGGAAAATGCCATACGCACGTTTCGCAAATCAACTAAACTAACCCACCATCAGATGACGGAGCAGCTTTAGCTACTGCAAACGAATTTCCATGTCATTTTTTTTGCTTCAAATATTTATGTATTTGTATATGTATTCGTCTTTTTCGTCTTTGAACTGTGACTATTTGCTATTAAACCTTCAACCTGTACTAGGGAAGAGAACGAATAATTTGTTGATAGATATTTTAAATAGATTAAAGTTAACTGAAATAATGGAAAGCCTTTTCGTGCCCATGGTGCATTGCTGTCATGGCTTTCTTTTTTTTTGCTATAAAAACAACCAAATTTATTTATGTGTCCACATTTATGCGGATGAATGCATAAATAAATATGCGAAAATAAATAAAAATGCATATTTTATAAATGCTTACGACGCGGGGCAATGAACCAATTCTTTCACGAGATACCTTAAATACAAAAGGTTAAAACCAACTCAAGTATTTGCTGGCTGTCAAAAATGTTCCAAATTAAGCAAATACGTATATTTACTCTCTTGATACCTTTTAAAGGGCACGACCTTAGGTCAACAAAATCTGATAAAATAATGGAAAATTAGAAAAAAAGTCCGACTATAATATAAAATGTGCCTGCTTGAAGTGCTGCACATCGCCGTTGGGGCCGTTGCTGCCCATCATAATGATTTGTTTTTCTTTTAACTTACATATCGTTCGTCCGATATTTACCAAGTTCTTGGCGTATCGATAAATAAACCTGATTACTAATTATATCGAAAAGATACGAATCTATCCACAAAACTGTGGGAGATTTGAGCGGGCGTAGCAAAAATTTAATATGCATTTAATCTGCCTTAGAAGTACTTCAACAGAACAGGTACATTACAATTTATTTACCGTCGTCTTAATCGCCACCGTGAGATCACTTTTAAGGAAGCAATTTCTAACCATGAATCCATCAAAACAATGGAACGGCTGTGAACTCGAAGTCATTTACATTGCATTCAACATATACAAAAACTACCGCATTTGTCAAAAGAGAAAGTGCCCTTCTCAATAAATGTTTCAAAATATTACTTTAAAGTTTAAACTGTTTTAAGATGGAAAATTTAATGCATTAGTACCCATAGGCAATTTGTGGTCAGTAGTTGAGGTTTAGGCCACAAAATTGTGCACTCCCTGCGGTAGCCAAAAATCATGTTGCAAAAAAGAAAAAAAAAATCTTTGAAATTGCAAAACTTTGACATGTGCTGGTCGCTGTCGTTGCCGAGACTTTTGTTCCTTCAGTTGTATTTTGTTGTTACGTAACTTTGTTCAACTTTCGCAGCTGTCGATGAAGTTTGGCCCGCTCTTCACTCTCTCCATTCCACTCGGATGCTGCTCTTAGGCAAATACAGCATTATTATATACAAGGACTTCGAAATGTTTGTCTTTTTGTTTGCGTCTGGCTCAACTTTTTGGTACACTGGCATTAAACTATTAAAGTATGTTTACTATAATGGCATTTTGCTGCTTTGTTTGCCGTTTACAAACTGCAAATGCAAAACTGAATAAATAATTCTCGTGAAATTTTAGGGCATCATTAACACACACGAAGCCAGAAAAATTGGTCAGTTACTTTGTTGTTGTGATTTTTTGCGTGCTGCCTGCCCGCCTTTTGGCGTGTGTGTTTATGGGACGAGGCGTGTCTTAACTGTCCAACTGAATTCAATAAAAGTTAGTCAGGAGCAGGGAGCAAAGGTACGAGGGCTGTTCTACAATTAGTCGGCCTGATGTAGACATAGCGGTGTACTTTATTTTTTGGTGCCATTCATTTTTTAGCTTCTCAGGTGATTCGTACAAATGGGAATCGGGCAACAGCAAAATATCACTGAAATCGGTGGGATCAGGTTCTTCTATAGGAATATTAGGGTGCACTTTTTAAGGCCAATATGGAAATTTGGAGGGGGCGCCTCCTAAACGTATTCCTTTTGTGTTGTAGATAATAAAATTTAAAGCAAACGTCTGTGCCCCGTAAAACCAATTTCGCATTTTTGAACAAAAATGGAAAACGAATATTACCAGTTCTTAGTTGACCGTTTCGGTCCCGGTTATGAAATCATAGTGGATGTCTAATAAAAGGCTGTACTATCTGTTCCTTAAATTAAGGACCCGAAGGTTGTCACTAAAAGGAAGAGTAAATGCAGTTGCCAACCAAAGCTAAAGCCCAAATTAGAAGTATAAAGACTGCATTCCACGTCTGACTTCATCCGGGTTTCGTAAGCAAAAGTACGAAGCCAGAAAGCTGGTGTCACTCTGCAGAGACAGAGAGTGGGAAAGTCGTTACGAGTCGTTCAAGCTTTTAGCACCACAGTGAATTATATCCAAACTGTCTAAAGAACACTTAAAATAATAAAATAAAAGATTTCCTTAATAAAATAGGTAGGTAATGGAAAAATGGCTTGTCTAGTTGACACAGCCCCAAGGCTTCTCACGTTGACACAGCCCCAAAGGGCCAAAGCCGAGCTTCTCTCAATCTCTTGGCTTGTGCGCTTCTAATTTTCGCACAAGTGAGAGGGACGACCTACAGTTTAACGCCGAATCCGAACGGCAGCTTGAGAAGCTTTTCATGGCTAATTACTACAAAGCTGGCGCCAACAGCAGAGAGGCGTGACCGGGTGTAAAGTTTATTCAAAGAAAAACTTTTCATTAGATGTTCCGAGGCGGGATCGAACCCACGACCTCTTGCACAGCGGTCGCGCACACTAACCGCTGAGCCACCCGGCCTAATAAAATAGTCACTATTTGGAAATCTCAAGAGATTTTGGCATCGGTTGGCTTGCAAATCGCTCGAGAAATCCGTCGGTGTCCCAGAACTTCGAAAGATTTCGTTTTCTTCGAAAGTCTATATCGAAAGTCTAGTTCGAAAGCTGTGTGTAAAAAATTATGGTCCTACAAATAATCATATATTGCGTGGGTTTGTGAAGTCGCTATTGGTTGGTTAGGGAATTGGCTGGTTTGTGTATTGGTTGGCTTGCCAAAATCTCCCAACAAAATACGTGAGGCTTGAGACCAACCAAAAGAGATTTCTGGGACACCGAGAATTGGTTTTGGGTTGGAATTTGGCTGCTTCCAACTTCTGGGACACCCCCGAATAATTTGGTTTCATGGGGCATTTTGTGTGACGCTAAAGGAAGAAGAAGCAGAGTCCTCCCTGGATATAGAAAAGGTTTCTCCGATACAGATAAGGCAGATGCCGGCTAGCTTCGAAAGGCTTCTTATTGGTGAAATCCCAAAAGATGGTTTGCCCTTGATGGTCCAAATAATTTGGAAGATCCCGAGACATCCGGTATAAAAACAATCCCAAACAATGTCAGAAGTCGGTCAATGCCGGATTTTATACCCAATTATTACAAAGAGGATTGATTTGATACGGATTTTTCAATCCCGGAATTTTTGTCTTGAACCCGACTTGAGCTCTGGAGAGCATGATTTAAGCTCGAAATAGGCTTATTTAAAAAACACATTGGATTGATTTTAGCTTGTTATTCGAACTCGACCTAACCGCTCTGTTGGATCAAATCAAGAAGTCCCGACATTGACTTAAGCACGATATTTGTACTTCATTCAATCTTGAATGGCGGAGATTAAATTGAGCTCGATATTCAAACTTCTTTCAGTCCGAAAAGGATTGCTTCAAAAATGACCGAGATTGACTAGAGCTCGACATTCAAACTTGATGTTAATTGAAAATAAGCTACCCACATGAGCACCATCTGACTTTTTTACCTCGCAAAGGGTTTTATAATTTTGCCCAGAAGTTTGCAACGCATAGAAATATTCATTTCCGACCCCACAAACTATATACTCTTGATTAGGGCGACGAGCTGCGTTGATTTAGCCCTGTCCGTCTGTCCGTCTGTCTCTCTGTTTCTACGCAAACTAGTCTCTCAGTTTTAAGGCTATCGAGCTGAAATTTTGCGCACAATCTTCTTTTTACTGCACGCTGCTTATATGTCGGAACCGACCGGATCGGATGACTCTATCTGTTAGCTCCCATGGAAAGATCGGTCGAAAAACTAGTTTTAGTAAGGAAAATAGGGGAAAGTTAACTTCGGCTCGGCCAAATACCCTTGCAGCTCCCATTGAAAACGAAAAAGTTTTTCTAACTAAGACTACTTTTCGGACCTTACTATATAGATGTCTGATTTCGACCAAACTTGGTGAAATCATGAAAAAGCATAATACACTGTTAATTACGAAATTTGGAGGCGATCCCATTTAAAATAAAAAAGTTTTTCATACTGCAGCTATATGCTCTAGTCATCCTAGTTTGATAAAACTTTGTAGAAATGTGTTAAAGTATATAACATAAGAGTATGGCAATAAAAAAGACGTTTTCATTAAAAACAAAAAAGTTCTCCTCACTCGAACTAGCTTTTCGACCGATCGTTCCTATGGGAGCTATATGCTATAGTCATCCGATTTTGACCAAACTTTGAAGAATTGTGTAAAAGTATATAAAATAAGTGTATGCCAATGATAAGAACGTTTTCATTAAAAACAAAAAAGTTTTTCTCACTAGAACTAGTTTTTCGACCAATCGTTCCTATGGGAGCTATATGCTATAGTCATCCGATTTCGACCAGACTTAGTGAAAACATGGGAAAGGATAGTAAACTAAGAAATACGTACTTTGGAGGCGTTTCCATTAAAAAGAAAAAATTTTTCTCACTAAGACTAGTTTTTCGTTCCTATGACAGCTATATGCTATAGTCATCCGATCCGGCCGGTTTCGACAAATGTGCAGCGTATTTGAACCAAAAGACTGCGTGCAGAGTTTGGTGAGGATAGCTTTAAAACTGAAGGAGGAGATAGCTTAGAAGCAGACAGACGGTGATCAAGAATATATATACTTTATATGGTCGGAGATGCTTCCTTCAATGCGTTACAAACATCCACACAATTTTATAATACCCTCTGCATGGGTATAAAAATAGGGGAAAGTTAACTTCGGCTCGGCCGAAGTTTTGTATACTCTTGCAGTTTGTTTTTCAAAATAAGACTACTTTTCGGACCTTTCTTTTCTATGGGGGCTATACTATATAGATATCCGATTTCGAACAAGCTTAGTGCAATCTTGGAAAAGCATAACAAACTGATCGTTTCGAAATTTGGAGGCGATCCCATTTAAAACAAAAAATCTTTTCTCTCATTCTCATTTGTACTGCAGATATATACTATAGTCATCCAATTTTGACAACACTTTGTAGAATTGTGTAAAAGAATATAAAATAAATATATGGCAACGTAAGGGACGTTTCCATTAAAAACAAAAAGGCTTTTCTCACTAGAACTTGTTTTGCGACCGATCGTTCCTAGGGCATCTATATGCTATAGTCATCCGATTTTGACCAAACTTTGCAGTATCGTGGAAGAGCATATAAAACAAATACATGCCAATTTTGAGTACATTTCCATTGAATACAGGGCTAATCAACATAGCGTGGTGCGGGGTGGGGTTGCCGGGTTGTGAGGCGGCGTTTGTTTGGTGGGGTCGTGGGGGTAGGGCGTTGCGTAGGATAGCTACGCGGAGGAGATTAAGGGAGGAGCAAATCAATCAGCTCGTCGTGCTGATCAAGAATATATATACTTTATGTGGTCGGAGATGCTTCCTTCAATGCGTTACAAACATCCGCACAATTTTATAATACCCTCTGCAAGGGAATAATAATAAAAATAATTTTAGTTTCACTCAACAACTAAAGTAGCGAAATTTATAACTATTTGATAATACAAATAGTAAGGCAACAAAATTATGGGACTGCCCTCGTATGCTTCTAACGAGAACGAACCATACGTGCACATAAATTCCTGTCCCAAATTCTAAGCAGCTGGAGAATTGCATCGCGTGCTGGTGGGTGCTCTGGTCAGCCTTTCACTCACTCCGTATCCGAGCTGTCAGCTTGACAGTCTTAAAATCAGCTCAATTGAAGTACATTGTAAACACTTTTCACAAAATCATTTGATGTATCATTTATGCCGCTGCATAACTCCTGGCGCTTGGCAGGCTGACAAGTCGCGCACTTAATTAGAAAGTGCATAGTTTATTAACCGGCAAATCCAATAAGTTAAAGTAGGCGGCGGGAAATTATAGGGTCGGAGAGGGAGCGCCTGCTAGAAATGCAAATTACTTAGACATCCAACCCACCCACATTCACCTACACATGTGAGTCAGAGCTGCTAACTACCCTCCACTGGCTTAAGCCCACTTAAACTTCATTATGTAGTCTTGGCTGCTGCTGCTGACTAAGCAGCTGCCAACACCAACCCCCCGCGCCAGCCCTGTGGTGAAGACTAATTGAAAATAGTCAACAAAGTTTCTTGTTTTTAATTATAGATAATTTTTCAGACTTGCCACCTACGGGAGGGAGGGCGCAGCGAGGAAGGACAGCAGCCGCCTAAAAGAGAGGAAGTTGCGTGACAACACAAATCAATAAAATCATTTTTAGTGCCTAAACAAAAAACAAACGGAAATTGAGTGAAGTTGTAATTATGTCAGCGCAGACGCCATTAGCCACGACTATTTCGGTTAAAGTTTATTTGCTTCCAGTTCACTGGAATGCGACCCGGGCAGGCCACATTAGATTCCAAACCGGGCCAAAGTGTTGTGCGTCAGTTTTTTAATAATTGACTAGCCATAATTGTCGCAAGTAACCCAATCCACAGACATGGACATGCTTAGTCAAGCTTTTACTTAAATATGGACACTGTTGTCATCTTTGATTTGCCACTCATTCCCTCCCACTCCACACGCACTGCCTGTGACTGTCTGCTGGTCTGATTGATGGTCAGAGGCATTGATTGATTGTTGGAGCGTAGCCATTGTTTTTGTATATATATTTGGATACAAAACTGAATAGAATAATTGCTTTGGCCTAGATTGATTTGGGTTTTTGGGGGGTGCATAATTAATACATAAAGATGCAAGTCATGTTATTTGTCTAATGGTGCTTAAACTGATAGCATTACAGGAAAAGAGAGAGAGAGAGTGGGTTGAATAGCCCGGACACTGACCAAAAATGGTTAAACTTTTTATGGCCTTCTCGTGCTAAAAACTTAGCCACTAAAATGTGACCGAAATTACTCAAATTTTTTCAAATTTGTCTAATTTTGTGTGGCTGGCCCAAAAAGGGAACAAAAGGGAAGGGAAAGAAAACCACCAAATTTGAAATAGGTACTATTTTTGATCCTTTTTTCTCTGATATATTTATATCAAATAGTTTTCCAGGAGTTTCCAACAACGGAAAATCAAATTACAAATTATTTCCTTGCAAACCGAGACTTAAGCCAACTGGAATAAAAATTGTTATTTCCATAAAAAAAATTTCTGCGAATTTTCCCTCTTCGAGGGCGAATTTTCTATTTGGCATTTTAAATAATTTGTAACGACCTCTTTTCGTGGCACGGATGCAGCTCGCCGATGCCAGGGTTTGTCACAGATATTATTTGATTCTGGGACACTTGGCTCTTCTGTTTGCTGGAATCGTTCACCCGCCCAATGAGTAGACAGTGAGGATCGAGGTTATATTCTAATTTATTGTTATTTTCTATTCGTGGTTATGGCCCTTCACGTTCGGGCTGTTTCGCTTGCTTGCCTTGGGTTTCTATGCCGGATGCAGTGCGTCGTTCGTGGGGGTATCGGGTCAGAGGCCTACCTGCTTCGACTTGATGCTTGTCGTGGGAGCCACTCCAGTGACCGGGAGCCGTTCCAAGTCTTGGTTGGAACGCGCGTACCCGCGTCCTCTGAGGCTATTCCTCACTGGATGCAGGGCGTCGCTCTTGGGGGATCTGGCCAGGGGTCAACCTGATTCGTCCTGATGCTTACCGAGCCGTTCCAAGTCTTTCGACTGCGTAGTGGCTTTACCCTACCGAATGCAGTGCATCAATCTCGTTGGACCGGGTCAGGGTAACCCCTGTTTCACTGACGAATGCAGTGTGTCCGACCTGATATTTTGGTCAGGAAGCCGATTTAATCTAAGGATCGTCCGCCGCCGATTCGGAAATCGCACGTCCGGAGCCGATCGAGGCGATTCGTAAATTGCACAAGATCCCTTAGTCGGTGACCTGATATTTTGGTCAGGGAGCCGATTCGGAAATCGCACAACCTGAGGCTCATCCCCCGCCGATTCGGAAATCGAATGTCCGGAGCTCATCGAGCCGATTCGCAAATTGCTCAAGATCCCTTGGTCGGTAAGGGGTAGTACTTACTTGTTATTCTGCTGCTCCAAGGTGTTGACTTGACCGATGCGCGCAATAAGTGCGCTCAGGCTCTGCTTTTATAGGCCGCTGAGTGCTGTCGGCGTCGACTGCGCTGTTGATGATAAGCATCGATAAGCCTATCGTCAGCTGTTGGTAATCGGTAGTGACGGCCGCCAGACCCAGCTGTTGTTCTATCGATAGCTATGGCTGTGGCGCGCGTCGGCTTTTGGCTTGAATAAGCGCGCGTATTTTATTTACCTAAAAATAATGAACTTATAATAAAGACTTCAAGTGAAATAGTAATTATGTTATGATTATAATTTCATTATTATCCTTATGAACCGAGTTTTAAATCAGTCGGGTGATAAATAGTTTTTTATGAAGAATTTTCCGGGAGTTTTCCCACTTTTCGGACAGATTTGCAAACATGGGACTATTGAATCACAAATTACTTCGAATATTTTACATACAAACCGAGTTTCAAGTTAATCGAATGAAAAAAGGGTTTATACTTGAAGAATTTTCCGGTAATTTTGCCACCCAAGGGGCAGATTTTCCAGCATCGGAAAGTCTCACCGCCAATTATTTCGAGTACTATCCCTACAAATCGAGTTTCAGGACAATCGGATAAAAAATAATTGCTAACATACAATATAATACGGGCAGATTTTCCAAAATCGGAAAACTACTTTATAAATTATACTTTACCTTCCTTACAAGACGAGTCTCAATTCGATCGGATGAATAATAGATTTTTAGAATTTTCCGTCCTTTTTTCCTCTAGGCATATTTTCAGAAATCGCGAAAACACGTGTCCAAATATTTCGCATATTTTGTTTAGAACAAAAATTTTTACCGAAAAATTTTTCCCGCCGATTGTTCCTCCCTTGACGGTGGAGTTTTCCAAACCTTCTACTAAGCTTCCACTTTCGCCACAAATGGAAACTACTGTCCAAATTTCTAATTTGTATCTATTACCGTTTAGGTTTTTGTGCACGGGCTTAGAAGGTCCCTGCACCTAGGATCAGGTTTGATCCGGGATTCGGGAATAATTTGTTTTTTGTCGCTCACATGAATCTAAATTGGAATAAACTCCGACTCCGGAGCTGATCGATAATTTGCAGCCCTGCTTTTTTGCCTTCTCTCATTGCCATTGCCATTACCCATTGCTGTTCTGGACCAATACATTCATCATTTGAGCCTTTCATTTGGCATTCATGAAATGTATCCTGGTCTCAACTAAAAGCCAAACATAAACCATTAAACAATACAATACAAAGACAAAGCCAACAAGCCAACGTAGTGGCCATATAATTATAAATTTAAATGCCTTTGGACCTTGGGGTATGTGGACGTCGCAAGAATTCCCCATACTGCACTCTATGCCAATTACATGTCACTGGGCTGGAATTTCAGGAATTCACTGACAACAATTAAATGCCAAATGCACAGCAAAAGGAAGAAGCAACGGCCAGACAACAACAACAGCAACAACAACTACGGCAGTAATGTTAATAATAGTTGTCAGTTGCAGCTGCGCTAATGTCAAAATATGTAGCACAAAACCAGAGGCATGCCGGCCCGACAACAATTGAGACACCCAGCAAGGACTAAGCGTTGTTGTGGTTTCCACTGACATTGGAATGGGGCAAGTTAAGATAACCGCAATTTAAGGCAAACAACAATGGCAGCAACAACATCAAGTGACAGTTGCTGCAGACACATTACCCGCACTTATAGTAGAGGCCAGCATACAAGGCGTATACGTGATATATTGATTAAATGCAAATTTGCTAGCCAAAGAGATGCAGGATCAATGTCTAACCCATCGTCAAAGACGTTGGCCTTGCGTCAAAGGTTCATCTAATCAGAAGCGTGGAGCTGCAAATTGAAGTGTGAAGATATGCCGCAAAGAGCAGACGCAAAAGGAAAATGTAAAAAAAAAAAATTGCTTAGGACATGCCTTAAAGGCACTCTCAGGCATTTGCATCAGTCAAGCTGAAATGTAAAGAAGCTGATTTAATCGATTGCTCTGCAACCTTGCCTAGTGCATTATCGCCACATTTCCAGTGAAATGTGAGAAACGATTGCATTCAACAAAAATCTGTTCTCCAGTCAATTATCAGAGCGGACCACAGAGGAAAAACCGCTAATGAAATTCTTATATCAACATTTAACGTATTTTTTGTCTAAACAGTGGAAGTTATAAACATTTTAAGAGGGAAGGATAATTTCAACAAAGTGTCGCAGCTTGTATACCCTCCGAAATGGCTCGTAGACGAAATGTGCCATATAAAAAATCAATCGTCCAAGGCTACAATGCAAAATTATCGTCTGGGATAAGTGCACTATGGTACATTAAAAATTCTCTTGAGACGTTGACCAGAACACTCAATCATATAAAAAACAACGGCATAGGTGCTTTCACGCTGATGAGATCAACGTGGCCTGAAATCATCGTCAATGCAGAGTAATATTGAAAAAGTCCAACTACAAATAATCATGAGCCTACAACGTCCTACAAGATCTACCCGCTGACACATTCTCTAACTTCTTCTTCCTTGGCCTGATGATAGATCCACAACCGTTTTACGGTCTTGGCCGCTGCAACTAATGCCCGCCACTCGCCTCTGTCCCGAGCGACCTCCCACCAGGAGGGCACACCCAGCTTCGAAATATCTTTGTGCACCTGGTCGACCCATCTCGTCTTCGGTCGCCCGGCGTGGGCGCATTCCGCTTGTACACCCGTTTTGCTGGAGCTTTATCATCCATACGGGTCATGTCCTACCGCAGCCGCTGTTGTTTTATGCGCTTGACAAGCTTGGTGTCCCCATAGAGCTCGTAAAATTTCTGAAAAAGCAGTCTTGCTTAGCACACGAAAATCATATAGAATCACTACCAACCCTTCCATTTACAGAAAAATATCGATACTACGAAAAGCTACTTCGGGTTTCAATTAAAAAGTCGTCAACTTTTGTCACTCCTAGCTTTTGGCCAGCTAAGCTAACCCTTGGCAAGGTATACTTTCAAAATGAAGTACCACTTAAAGGTAAAGTACCAAGCTCTCTACTCCCCAACTCAGTTAACATCACGTGCTTAATACGGCTTTTTGGTTCCTTTTTTGCCTGACCATGTCCGGTTTTGGGTGACGTGACAGTGACAGAAATTGCAGTTGGCGTGCCCTGAGTAATGGTCAGCCTAAAACGAAATCAAATAATGATTGCATACTTTCGAGGGTGCCACTTAATCCTCCAGATAAGGCTACGCTTTGATTGGCAGCAGCAACTCCGCCAGAAAATTGAGTTGCTGCAAAGCTGTGAAATTAGCTTAATTAATGCAAAGCTAAATCTTTTAGCACGGCTTAAGTGTGCGAGTCCTGGCAGCAGTTGCCGGTTTAGTTTAATTTATGCCACGACGCGTGGATGCACTTCAAATTTGCATTTGACGCAGGTCAACAGCCGTTTTAACCAACTTTCATTTAATCTCTTGCAGGAGAATGGAAGATCAGTTCCTGATGTTACCGCCAGCCCGGGACGCGCACCACCCGGCCCGCTGCCCGCCAATCAGTTGTCCTCGCTGGGCAATCAGCAACAGCAGCAGCAGCATCATGGCAACCAGCAGCAGCAGCAACACCATGGCAATCAGCACCAGAATCGCAGCAGCAACTCGAATGCTGCTGGCGTCAAGGATCCGGTGCTGCTGCAGGGTGACTTTCGCAAGGTCAGCGGCATTAGCTCCGAGATCTTCCGCCAGATAGAGGCCGTGGAGAATGACCATGACCCGAATACGGCCGCTGCGCTGGAGGCGGTGGAGCGGCGTGGTGAGATGATTGTGCGTATACTGGAGCCACGTTGCATGGGTAGCAAACAGGCGGTGGATGCGGCTCACAAGCTGATGAACAAGGCCGATGGCCGGCACACAGTGCAACTGGTGGAGATAGTCAAGCGGCCGGGTCAGACACTGGGTCTGTATATACGCGAGGGCAATGGAGCTGATCGCACGGATGGCGTTTTTATCTCCCGCATTGCCCTGGAGTCGGCTGTCTATAACAGCGGATGCCTGAGGGTGAGTTTCGACTCAAAGTCACAGTGAGATTCCATGTAACTCTATGCTTTTCAGGTGGGCGATGAAATTCTTGCCGTAAACTTGGTGGATGTGACTCACATGTCGCTGGACGATGTTGTCATTATCATGTCAATTCCTCGGCGTCTGGTTTTGGCCATACGCCAGCGACGTGGCAACCGTGGTACCGGCTCCCCAGGACCTGCTGCCATGTCAAGACCGGAGCAAAAACCCCCGCCGGTGGTGGTCATCAAGCGGGATCTGAGGGACGAGGATCTGGACGAAACGGATCGAATGCCGCGGCCGCGGTCATCACGTGAAAGACGTACAGGTAGTTTGAAATGGAAGCCGTGTTTGAAATGCTAAAGGGTTCTCCTCTTTCTCTCTCCACAGGGGATGGCCGTGAGATGACCGAGTCGCGATCCCGACTGGGCCTGGGCCTTAACAATTACAGCCCGCAATCGGAGCAGCTGGACATGTACTACAATACACGCGGCGGAGCAGGTGGAGGAGAGCCACCCAACTGGGGCTATAAGGCGCCGCCGCCTCCTTCATCGGTGATCACAGAGCAGCCCACCAAGGGACATGCCTTTGCGCCCTCCCACGCTTATTATCAGAACGCCGGCACGCTGGAGAGCCTGGCGGAAAAGGTGCACGCCTTCTACCCGGGTGCCCCTGGGCCGGCTGTGGGTGGTCCCTCGCGTCGTATGTCCACGGGCACCGGGAACGTGGGACTGGCACAGCAACATGCCCGCTTTCCACGCTCTGGCTCGGATCAGCATTTGCCGCGGGTGGAGTACGCTGACTACTCTAACTCGCTGGGCAGGCATTCGCTGCTCCGGTCTAGCCTTAAGCCGGGAGGAGGAGCCCCCATGCCTGTGGGTGTTGGTGGCACTTTGGGTCGCTATGGTCGCTATGAACAGCAGCGTGGTGGCGTTTCAAAGTATGGACCACCAGCGGCGGGCGCTCAATCACTAACACGTCGCTCGCGACCCAATCTGGACTATTCCAGTGATACAGAGGCTACAATTGGACCACGTCCCAGCTATTACTATTACAATAGACCCGCCATTGGCAGCATGCCGAGGGGAGCTAGCCACATGGGTGGTGGCGGGGGTGGAGGAGCCGCTGCTGCTGCCGCCATGCTGGCCGGCGTCACAGATCTCAACAAGTTCAACTCACTGCCCAGGGAGAGGCCAGGAGTAAGATTACAGGGTATACGCCCACGTCTCGGCGATCGCATTATGGATGAGAATGATGGGAACACCTCGGCACCCGAGTTCGATGCACGACGAGGTCGCGATCTGCGACAGCGGATCACGGCCAGTCCCTCGATCTTTACGGCCGATGAATATCGTGCCTGGCTGCGCAGGGCGCCCAGTAGCTCGGCCATTGCGGAGCAGATGCGAATGACACGGGATATGTTTGCTCAACCGCGTTCACACCGATTCTCCTGCAGCGCTGAGAACATTCACGATGCGTTGAGAAATGTAAGTGTTGCACCACCATGGTGGATTCTGGGCTGGATCTAAATTTCAAACTATTTCTAAACTTTCAGACGGAAAGCATTTACTCTAGTCGCACCGGAATACTGGGAACGGGTACGCTGGATCGCAATTTAGGCCTTACCCGACCCATCTCCGCACTGCCTGTTCGCTCCATGTCCTCGCAGCATATTGGCGGAGCTGGCTCCATACGCTCGCCCAGCATACGCCGCATGCGCCAGCTCTTAGAGCTTTCCGCTGGCCCGGCCAGTCCTAGCGGTAGCATCATGAGCACTGGCGGGCATCAGAGTCCGGCTCCCACGCCCAGTGCCACCTTGCCACGTCAACATCGACAGATTGATATAAATCCGGCGGAGTTTGCCAAATATAAGCTGGACAAACCAATAGTTGACATAGGTGGGGTATCGGGCATGCTGTGGATACATCTATTAGCCGGTCGCGGCTTGAGAACGGCGCCTGATATGGGAGCGGGTGGCGTGCCTCCAGGTCAGACGAGAGATCTCTATTGCGTGATTGAGTGCGATCGTGTGCACAAGGCGCGAACGGTGGTCCGCTCCGGCGACCTGCAGTTCGACTGGGACGAGTCCTTCGAGCTGGACTTGGTGGGCAACAAACAACTGGACGTGCTGGTCTACTCCTGGGATCCGCAGCATCGACACAAGCTCTGCTATCGGGGAGCCATTTCACTGTCGGCGGTGCTGCGACAATCGCCACTGCACCAGCTGGCGCTGAAGGTGGAACCACGCGGCACCATCTACATACGCATGCGGCACACAGACCCGCTGGCCCTGTACAAGAGACGTGGCCTTCCAAGCTTGAGGGCTGGCTATCCCACGTTATTTGGCGCCGATCTTGAGACAGTGGTGAACCGAGAGTCGAAGGGGGCGCCGGGTTGTGCCCCAGTGCCAATTGTACTGCGACGCTGCGTGGAGGAGGTGGAGCGCCGTGGCCTCGATATAATCGGGTTGTATCGGCTGTGTGGCTCGGCCACCAAGAAGCGGCTGCTGCGCGAAGCCTTCGAGCGCAATAGTCGAGCCGTGGAATTGAGCCCGGAACATGTTCCTGATATTAATGTTATAACCGGCGTGCTCAAGGACTACCTGAGGGAGCTGCCCGAGCCGCTGTTCACGCGCTGTCTCTTCCAGATGACGGTCGATGCCTTGGGTGAGTTTTGCTCCAACCATATTCTTGCATTCCGCTCATCCACTTGCTTGTCCTTCAGCTGTCTGCCTGCCCGATGATCCGGAAGGCAATGCGAAACTTATGCTTAGCATACTCGATTGCCTGCCCAGGGCGAATAGGGTGAGTGCAGCGCATTGTTTGCCATCTTTACGTAGATGACTCATGTCGTCTGTTCCACAGGCCACTCTGGTGTTCCTGCTCGACCACCTGTCACTGGTTGTATCCAATTCGGAGCGCAACAAGATGTCCGCCCAGGCGCTGGCCACGGTGATGGGTCCCCCGCTGATGCTGCACTCGGCCAGTGCACAGCCCGGAGCGGATATCGATCATGCCCAGCCGATAGCGGTGCTGAAGTATCTGCTACAGATATGGCCACAGCCGCAGGCGCAGCATCAGCAGCTGGCGCAGCACATGGGCGGCGCGGCGGGCTCGATGATGTCCGGTTTGGCGACGGCGGGCAGCATGAGCAACATGGCTGGCGTTGCTTCAGGTAACGTACTCACCACCCACCACCAAAGAACAGACCAGACCCGAGAGCCACCCACACAAAACTAGCGACACTTGCAAGAGTTTTTTTTTTTTTTTTTCGGCTTTTGAATGAAGTGCAGCATTTTGCAGCAATCTAACACTTCACTCCACTCCACCCCTCCCCAACCACCGCACACAATTGAGTTCACATTAATATTGATTAATACAGAGTCCTATGTAGACAGGTCGGCGCGGCGAGTCAACAGGGCAGCGTGGAAGCAAAGTCAGTGCGTTGCCAGCGGACAGACAGCAAATTCTACTGCAGCAGCAGCAGCAGCTCATGGCGGCGGGCAATCTTCTACGCTCGTCCACTTCGGTAACCAACATACTCTCCCAAGGCCATCATCAGCTCTCAGCCACAGCCAACAGTCATCTGTATCAATCAGTAGTGGGTCAGTTAGCTCAATCGCATCGAGCCTTGCAACAAGCGGTGCAACAGGTAAAACAAACAGCAAACCAACCAACAACAAATACAGCGAAGAGGAGAGAGAATTAACAAAACCTAAACAATACCACACAAAACACTAACACTCACAGACACACACACACACACGCAAAGCCTTCCCGGGGGGACTCCCATTTAAGTGTTTGATTATGATTTCAAACAATTTTCAGTTTGTTTCAACTTGTACCATTAGCTGATCACTTTAAGAATCAAGTCCAATGTGAAGAAAATTGAAGTTTTAATTTTGAAAAATGCAATCCAGAATAGATTATTAAATGATTAGAGTTGGGTCATAGAAAAGATCTAGCTATCTTTTGGTTTTTTATAAAAATGAAGTGAAACTGAAAAGCCCACGAAAGAAATTGTATGTTACAGTTTTCTTAGAAAAAGTTAACATTATGGTAGTGCTGCATTGATTTGATGAGAGAATGACCTAATTTTCAATGGACCACGATCCTCCCAAGCACCTACCACATTTATAATCTCGGAAAGGAAACAGCTTCCGCGCCCTGCTGTATTCAATTTCGAACCTAGCGCTTATCCTAGAGATATAAGATTTGACATGAACATTCGCTCAGTTAAGTAAGCGCGCTCTATAAAAGAAAATTTGAGAATTTTCGAAGTGGATGAAAATGCCGGAAAAGTTTGTACGGTGAGAAAGTTTTTTTCATCCGATTTTGTTCCGAAAATCCGCCCACAAAGAAAATGGCCGAGAAATTCTACTACAAAAATATATTTTTATCCGATTAACTTGAAACTTGTTTGTAATGAAAGTATGCGAAACTTTTAAAGAAGTGTTTTTCTGTTGTTCGAAAATCCGGCGGGAAAATTCTGTATTCAAAAAAACTATTTATCATCCGATTGATTTGAAACTCGGTTTGTAAAGATGAAATGAGAGGTGAACTGTAATGTGATTTTCCGATTTTGGAAAATCTGCCCGAACCATGAAAAAAACTCCCGGACAATGCAGCATGCGAAAAACCCTTTTCATCCGAATGACTCGAAGCTCGGTGTGAAAGTAGTATTCAATTTACTTTTAGATGCTTTACCAAACTCCCGGAAAATTCTGCATACAAAAAACTATTTTTCATCCGATTGTAAAGATAGCATGTGAAAAATTAAGTGATACGATTGGAAAAACCGACCTAAACTGCGAAAAAATTCATGCTAGAAACTATTTATCATCCGATTGACGTGAAACGCGGTTTGTAAGGAAAGTTTGCTTAATAATTTGAGATGCGATATTACCAGGGATGCAAACCACTCGAAAATAAGAACTGATTTGGTTCAGTGGTTTTCACAGTTTCTGTGAGATAACTGAAACGCAGAAATGCAGAAGGATTACAGGATTACATGTTGTAAAATTTGTGTCAAGTCATCCTTAAAGGTTATATAGATCCGTCATCGCTAAAGCTGTATCTTCACTTTTCGAGATCTCATACGAAATTGGTGAAAAATACCTCAGTTTACTGTGACTTGGGTTTCAAAAAACACTTTAGAGAAATATATACATATATAACTTTAGCCTACTTTTCATACAGCTTTTCATATATTTTTGTGTTTCTTACTATTGGGGGTTCATTTAGTGTTGTAAAAAAATCTTCAAGTAATCAATATAAGGAGACAACAATAAAGCGGACAAGTGTAAAATTCGAAGGGAGCCAGTCTTTAATTTTTAGATCAAATAATAAAGGGGGGTTGGCGTCGACTCTTTGACTTACACTCGTCTGAGATCTTAAATAGAAAACTTTTATGAGATATTAGACAAGTAAAAATACAGCTTAAGGATCAATTCAGTCGTGCAGTGTTCTCCCTTGAAGAGGGTCGAACGAAATGTCGTATAAAAATTATCTTAGAGAAACGATTTAAATTCCAAAATTAATAAGTGTCACGTCTTAAAACTGGTTCTTAGGTTCTTTGTTTTCAGGTTTTCTGAAAGAAGCCTTCGGTTGGTTCGGACTGGTTCGGTTCGGTTTTCACCATATGTGATAATCTATTTTTTATCCAGTTGACCTGAAACTCTGTTTATAAGCTTAGTATGCATAATATTTTAGCATGTATTCTTTGGTTTTGAAAGATCTAGCCACAGGAAGGTGAAAGTGCACGAAAAACGGTAATTTGGGCTTATCTAAACAAATCTCAGTTTTTTAGCTCTTTGGACTACTTAAATATATTGATATTTTATATCCATAGGATGAAACGGTATGTATACATCTGTATACATTTTTTACCCTCGGTATAATGTGGGGATGTTGTAACGCTTGAAGGAAGCTTCTAAAGAACAGCAGACGAGCTGAGTTGATTTAGCTTGTTTGCTTCCTCCCAGTTTAAAGTATTCTCAAAAATCACGAAGTCTGGGTACAAAGCTGATTGCGGCGGCGGATCGGATGACTAAGAGCTGCCAAGGACGTCGGTCGAAAACTGTCTAGTGAGAAAAACTTTTGTTTTTAATGGAAACGCCTCCAAAAACGTATTCAGCTATATTTTCCCATGATTATAATTGGGCGAAATCGGATGACTATACATATAGTCCATAGGAACGATCGTCAAAAAAGTAGGAAAAAACTTTTTTTTTTAATGAAAATGTCCTATAAATAAAAGGGGGGGGAAAAATCGGTTGTATTTTATTTTATATATAAACATTTAATTATCAAAACGGAGAAATCTCGAAAGATCAGGAAATTTTTTTAAAGGATCGCCTCAAATTCGTATGGTATTCATGATTCAAGTTGGTGAACGACCGTAATAGAAAAGTAAGGTCAAAGTAGTTAGAGAACTTTTGTTTCAATGGAACTAGGACAAAATCGATTTTTTTCTAATAGTGATGCAACACAAAGGTCACCAGCCGGCAAAAACAACATTGTCATTTTCCTAATATTTTTCCTAATTTGTTTTCTTTTGACCTCTTTATTTATTCGGTGTGGTTCATTGAATGCGAATTCTCTTTTGTATACTTTAAACTCAATTTAAGAGGCACAGGGGTAAGGCTGGGCATTCTCCAACCAACTAGATGCACCACAAACATAGTGATCAATTCACTTTTAATAAGAAAAATTTAACGTACAATTTTTTTCACTTCACAATTCCACGACAAATTTTTAAAAACTTACACGCGGACACAGTCGCTGCGGACTCGGCTAGTTTTATATAGTCGATAGAGCTTACAGACCGTGTCATTTTTTTAAAACGTTTCAAAAATAAAGTTTGACACTCCCGAACGACTTCAATCCATCTTAGGAGCCTATTTTCTCAACTGTCTATGTAAAATCGTAGATCTCTGGCTGACGGATTGTCAGTCAGTCAGTGGGACTTACAGATATACAATACATACACTATTCCTTGTCTTATACACGATTTGCAAATATCTAGTTGGATATGAGGTGGATTCATTTAATTTTATTTAATTTTTTGTACCTGAATATAACAATTTCACCACGTGATCTAACATAAGGATGATATAATATGAGACCCAACTCTAGCATTAATACAACAATATTCCTTTTACAAAATAAATGTTAATCGACTAGTCAATTTTACATCAAATTAGACTAAAGAAAATGTACTTAAAAAGAGAATTTCTTACTTGTATTTTTATTTATTTGTCTTATATTTCATTAGGCCACGATTCCTCCCACGTTCACATCCTCCCACACCTACATAATTCATCAACATTTTTCCACTCTTCTAACTCTTCCTGTTGACCGTTTGTCAAAGCATAATTTACTATACTTAATCAAACATTTGAACTATCCAATTTGATTTGTGCTTTTTACGAAAAAAAAAAAATGAAAGTTTAACAATGTAAATCATAATTTGCGGTGATCTTTCCAATTGACGTTGTACTAGTGACATTTATATATATGTAATAATCTCGGTTAAAGTAATTTATGATCTAACGATGGTAATGATGATGATTTGAGCGATGTGATTAATGTAAACGGCGTGTAAAGCATGATTGGCCCACTACTGGTAAAAATGAAACATTGAATATTTGTATCATATGTATAACCGTACAATTGTATGTATGTCCAACACATGCCAAAAGAACACACCATGTAAATGCTTCATAATTATCAAAATCAATGCCATTGTACAAACTTCATCCATCATTGCCCCTCGTAAATCCCTTAATGTATGGCTTCAGTTTTGCGAAAATTGTCAATGCAATACGTTTTCCTTTATCTACCTAAAAATTGCAACTAACCAGACACCCAAAGTGCACATCTTATAGCTTAAATAGCACTATATTGGTATCTATTTGGAAATGGAAGTTTGCACTTTGCAGATAGATTTTAAACGATAAGTTTTAAGTTTTTTTCGCAACTTGAGAAAGTCCGAGCAGAGCATGCCTATTTCTTAACAAAGCACTGAAGCCAGAAATTAAACTTAAGATTAGGAATTGAACTATGTTTTTGGAAGGTGTAAACAAATGGATAGTAAATCGTGTGTTCAAGCGATGTTGTGATGGCAAACCCACTCAATTTCCCAGTATTTTTACCAAAATCTATCCAAACATTATCCAAATGCACTAGTTACATCGAAACAACTAAAGAACATCCTAACTCGGTACTTCTCAACACCAGAGAACTACAGCGAGTCGCACACCCTTGCACTATGGTTAGAAAGCCCGAAAGTGTGGTCCAAATATTGAGATATCGGATTGAAATTCGGCACAGATACCAAAGACGGACATGGCTACATCGACTTGGATGTTAATGCTGATCAAGAATATATATATTTTATGGCAGCGATGGGCGACACACAAAGCGTCTCGGCTTGATATGAATTTCATACAATCATATAAATAGAAATTTTGTATGAGTAGGAAGAAAGATTGTTTGCCATTTTCGTCAGTGTATAGTGGCCACCGCTGCTTTAAAGGGTCAGAGATGCTTCCTTCTGGCTGTTACACATATTTGCAAAACCTAAATATTTATACTCTGTGTACTGTGTATAAGAATTCATAATGTCTACGGTTTAATTTGGGGACCGGTTGCTTAATACATCGTTAGAACAATATCTCTTTATTTTCACTTAAGGAAAAGGTTTGCTTTTGAGGAAGACGCGTCTTATTCACGAAGCTATTTTAAACATGTGGCTCAGCAGCTAGTGCGCACGACGACTGTGCAAGAGGCCGTGGGTTCGAATAAACTTACACACCCGGTCACCCTTTACTGCTGTTGGCGCCAGCATTGTAGTAATAAGTCATGCAAAAGATTCTCAAACTGCCTTTGGGATTCTGCGTTAAACTGTAGGTCCCTTTCTCTTGTGTGAAAATTAGAAGTTGGGGCTGTGTCAAGCCATTCTACATTTATAAATCAATTAATAGTCGAAAGGATAGTATTATAAATATAATAATAAAGAAGCCTTTAAAAGCTAGAGTTTGGATTCAGTTTAGAAATATTTTTATAATTAAATTAACTAAAAAGTAGGTACCTACCAGAAATCTGCAGCAGCGCACTGCATAAGTACTTGATATTTATCACTCCTAAGTGTCTCAACCACTGCAACAAAACGTATGCAGTCTTTACTCGCGGCGTATCTGTTCTTTGCACATGCAGTGCCAATAATACCCTCGGCACTCGTGTGGCTCATTTCTAATACTCACGCTAACAGAGAGCGTAACAATGTGTGTGTCAATTGGGTTTGTCGCTCTCTCTCTCTCTCTCTCTCTTGTCATTATAAGAACAACTCTACGGCTTTTACAGTTACTTTTTCAAAAAAAAAAAAAAAAAAAAAAGAGCAAACAAAAATTATACATACTTTTGTATTTGTTGTATCAGTGATGTGAGCTTACTTAAAACTACCCAGCGGCGCAGAGCTGAATGAGGTTGGTCCACAACATGCATTACAATAGGCGCCCACGTAATGGGAAATTCTCGCTACGTTTTGTATACACACTTGTACGAGGTGTGTTCAAAAAAATATCGCGAATTTTGTGTTTTTTCAAAAATTATTTATTTATTCATGAATATCTATTTTGTCCCCTTCAAAGTAATCCCCATGAGATATTATACACTTGTGCCAACGGTTTTTCCAATCTTCGAAGCACTTCAAAAAATCATTTTTTTTTATCTTGTTCAGCTCCTCCTTCGATGCCGTCTTTATCTCGTCAAGCGTAGCGTAACGTCGTCCTTTCATGGGCCTCTTCAGTTTAGGGAACAAGAAAAAGTCACAGGGGGCCAGATCTGGGGAATACGGTGGCTGCGGCATCATTAGTGTGTTGTTTTTGGCCAAAAAAGTCGCGCACAAGCAACGATGTGTGAGCAGGGGCGTTATCGTGGTGCAAAAGCCAATTTTTGTTCTTCCACAAATCCGGGCGTTTCTGGCGGATTGCTTCGCGCAAATTGCGCATAACTTGCAGGTAATATTCCTTATTGACCGTTCTTCCCTGTGGCAAGAACTCATGATGCACCACGCTCCTGCAATCGAAGAAAACTGTCAGCAAAACTTTCACACTCGACCGAACTTGGCGCGCTTTTTTCGGTCTTGGTTCGTGCGGCAGCTTCCATTGAGATGATTGAGCTTTGGTTTCCACGTCATAACCATAAACCCACGATTCGTCACCAGTTATGACCCTCTGGAGCAAATTTGGGTCGTCGCGGACAGAGTTTAACATCTCATTAGCAATGTTCATGCGATGCTGTTTTTGGTCGCAATTGAGCAATTTTGGTACGAATTTCGCGGCGACCCGTCTCATGCCCAAATCATTGATAAAAATCGAATGGCACGAGCCAATCGATATGTTTAGGTCCTCAGCAACTTCTCTAACGGTGATTCGACGATTGGCCAATACCATTTTCTCCACTTCATTAATTTTTTCGTCTGTTGTTGAAGTGCTCGGGCGTCCGGCACGCTCTTCGTCGTTCACATCTTCTCGGCCTTCTGAGAACATTTTGTACCACCGATAAACGTTGCTTCGGTCCAAGGTAGCTTCTCCGTATGCCACAGTCAACATTCGGAATGCATCCGCGCATTTAATTTCGTTTTTCACACAAAATTTGATACAGGTTCTTTGATCCATTTTTTTGAATAGGTAAAAATCGAAGACGATCCAAAACACGTGCAAGCAAAGCAGCTGTCAACAATTAAGTGAACATTCAAAATGGCCGAGCTTGTCGGCATAAGTGAGAGACATGAGTACCAACATAACGCCACAAAAAAATCGAAATTCGAATATACGTAACCCGCGAAAATTCAAAATTCGCGATACTTTTTTAACACACCTCGTACAGATCAAAGCCACTGAGAGAGAGCATCGTTAAGTTTGTTCTTTGAAATACCTTAACAATGTCCTCACAGTTACTTAAAACTACCCAGCGGCGCAGAGCTGAATGAGGTTGGTTCACAACATGCATTACAATAGGCGCCCACGTAATGGGAAATTCTCGCCGTAAAATAACTCTCGGAGCAATGGGAGCAAGGGCTTGCCCATCGCTGCCTTAAACAGACATGCATTTCTGCTCCATATATTCACTGCTGACAAAGTAGTATTCCAGTTACATTACAACTTCATACACCAAGTGTGTGGAGTTGTACGGCACATGTATTTGAAATTCACGTTACAATCCGATACACCGAACACTTAAAAGTGTGCCAGGTTGTAAGGTAGTTGCTGTACAAGTCTATACACCAAGTGTGTGGAGTTGTACAGTTGTCCACAAGTCCACACACAAATTTCCAAATTGTGTATCGTCTTGTGAGCTGAACGCATACTTCCTCGCCAACATTTTTTCAAATGATATATAGACTTGTAATCTAAAGCCTAAGTGTTTTCTGTTATACGCCCACGTTTCTGATTACATCGAACTCTCTTTCCAAGTCAGGAAGCCTACGAAAACGGCCAAGCTTATGTAAAAGTATACAGACTTGATAGCTAGCCTTCAAAGTGTTAGAGAGAACAACGATCTTGTAATGTATTTTTGCGGCGCTGGGTAGTTGCAGTTATATTGCACAGTGGGTCGATTATCAGACTAAACATTTAGGAGAGTTTTGGTAATCACATATTTAAGTTTGATGCTGATAAAAGCGGGGGCAGTCACAGAAATACCAATACGACAATGAGTGTGTGCTTGATTGGACTGTACGTTTTGGGTATCAGTAATATTGCAAATGCTTTTACAGCATGTGCAATGTTACAGGCACTCTTGCAGATCTCTGGTAGCTACCATTATTTTGGACAGGTATCGAAATACCGAATACGCTTTAGGTACGGAAGGCTATCTGTTTGGCCAATAGTCATATATCGGTTCCATTTGTTTAAGGGCCATGGAATATAGGCAACGTAAAGGCTAGGATAACCTAATCGTTTTTGCTTTTGAATATTTTTAAAAAACTGTCTGCAAATTCATTCCAAATTTTAGAAGATACGAATTTCTTAATACAAATTCTAGTAATGTCATATAGGAAAAACCTGGCATATCACATTTTTGTTTCTTGTCTATCGCACTTTGTTCATGCCACCCAGTCAGCATGCACCACCCTCTACGCTTTTGCATTAATCACCAAAATCGAAAAAATCCACACCAAAAACACTTAACGATTGGTTTACGAATTGGCCGCACCCCGTATAAGAATTGCACCCAGCACCAAAACAGATATCGTTGTCCACATCTAAATGTGTCCCGTTGTATGTTTGGCACGCACTCACTCAGACACACACACGCACACACACTAGCACACGCCTACTAACACAGTTGTAAGTCCCCACAAAATTTTGAAATTCCATTTGAACCACTGCACGCATTGCGTCCCCGACCCACAAATGTCCATAGTAGATTAATACTTGACCAACGCCTTGGTTTGCTTCTCTTCCCCCTCTCTCTTTCTCTTTCCCTCAACTGTATTGCAGCCCTATCAATTGGCGGGCTCAGCGGTCTCAGCAATTCCCGACCAATCGCCACTGCCACTTCCCGGCACACCCTCCCCCGGCAGTAGCTCGGCCTCGACGGGTTCCGGCTCGGGATCGGGTTCGGGCAAAAGTAAGAGAGATTAGAGATTAAGAGATTAGGCCACTAATCTTTGTTGTCATACCCACCAGGCACTGATACCATCAAACGCGGTGCTTCGCCCGCTTCCGTGAAGCAGGTCAAAATTATTGATCAGCCATCGAGCCCCTACTCCTTGGTGCAAAAGAAGCCGCCTTTGCAGAAGGATGCACAGATAGATGTGATCACGCCCACCACCCAAACGGAGACAGGCAGCAGCTTGGCCACTCGCAAGGGCGTCGTCGTCGACTTCTACGAACCGCACAAAACCCAGTCCAAGAGCGATACCAATAGCTACGGCTCCCGCTACAGCAGCCTGGACACCAAGAAGAACAGCTATGGCAGCAGCAGCTACACGCCCAGCAAATCCATCACGGAGGACTATAAGGCCATTCGAAACAAATCCAGTAACACTTCCAGCTCGAGCTCATCGCAGGCCACCGTAATGAGTGCCGCCGGTTCAACGGCCACTTCGGCACCTACGACCTCATCAGATGACTCGGATGAGCTGGTGTCCTACAAGTCGTCGGCTTCTACGAATGCATTGCTAGCTCAATCGCAGGCCATGACCACCAGCCAGCTGATGTCGAAATATTTAAAACGGGAGCCACGTGTTCAATTCACGCCCATCAAGTCGCCGGAGTCGCCCTCACCGCCAGGCGGTAGCGATGGTCTGCCTAAGGGCACCTACCAGCTGGTCACCACCAGCAGCTCCTCGGTCACCACCGGAGCCATCAGCAAGTACACCAGTTCAACAACGTCAGATGCCACATCACCCGCGCGTGTGGTCAAAGAGAGCAAATCGACTGCAGCGGTAAGTAGCTCCTCGTCCATAGTGTCTACCGGACGGCGGTTGTTTGACAGCCTGGCCTCTTCATCATCCTCGGAGACAGAGACGAAAACCTACATAGGCGGCACCACCACCAACGACAGCAGCAGCGTTCATATTAAGTCTGGATCGGGGTTGGGTACGGGCTCAGAGCATAAAAGCTTTGGTAGCACACTCTTTGGCAGCAGTGGCCTGGGCAATGGGCCGACCAACCACCACGCCCCCTCAAGCCAGAGCCCCTTTACCAGCACCAATGGCAATGGCAGCCACAATGCCATGCACTTGTATGGAACGCTGCCAAAGAATGGGGCCACCGCGGGGGCCGCACTATTTGGCAGCTCTGGAAGTTCCTCCTACCATTCGAGCAGTGGCGCTGGCACCGCCAGCAGCAGTGGGGTTAGTTCCATGACAGGCTCCACCAATAGCTATGATTTCTATACGAGCAGCAGCTCGGCCAGTAGCAGCACGCGTCCCTTCACCAATGGGGGCAACAACTATCACACACTGGGCACCTACCGGGCCCAGTATGCGGCGACCAATCCCTTCCTCGATGCCTTCGACGAAAAGCAGCCCAGCCACAGCAACAATGGGGGTCATGGTCAAGCCGAGGGCAAAGACAAACTGGGGGCCCATCAGCGGGCGTCTGTGATGGCTGCTTTTCAGTCGTCGGGCGACTCAAAGAATGGCAGCGATGAGTACGATGATCTCAAGTGAAGAAACAATGCTGAACGTGTTCTTTTTGAGTATTTACAGTTTACAAATTTATACGAAACACATAAAACGAAATGGCAATCCAATAATAAAACCGTTAAAGCAAACAAAATGGCTGCCCAGCTTTGTGTGTGTGCCCCATAGATGGCCCTGCTTTGAAAGCTTGTGCCGCCTTAGCTTTTGCCTTTAACATTTCCGTTTTAGGGGTGGCAGTCATTTTGCTAGTGAAACCGAAACAAAAAACTCCTTAACAGTATTTTTGCATAAACAAATGGGAAAACTTTGAACAGAAGGTTGAAAGCGCATTTAATTTATACAAAACTAAACTCCAGAAACAATTACATATTAACTATAATAAAAATATTTTTGCATAAGCCGCCAATGAGTTGGGCAAACATGTACATTTTCCTCCAACACCCTCCCTCTACCTTAATACTACCCCCACATAATGTATGTGTGTTTCAATGTGACCAACTACTCTCTCTATCACTCTCGTATCTAAACAGAACTACAACTAGATTACTGGACATCTTTTCGAGCAATATATATTTGCCTAAATATTTCTCTAAGCCTCTTATTTATATACTCTATATTACCACATATATTTATATACAAAATATAAATATCAATTATAGGAAAGGCGAAGCGCTGAAAAGTATGCTACACAAAGTCAAGTTGTCTCACTCGAACAATAACAACAACTAATCATACCCTGCAAGCATTTTGGAATATTTTCTCTTAAAAAATCGTCAGCCATTGCTATGTACTCGTTACTTATCTCCCTTGAGAAGACCTATGACCTAGTCCCTGGACTTTTAAAAGAGATGCGAAGTTACTTTTTGAAGACAAAGCGAAAACCAAGTACGAAAACGAAATCGATATTGGGAAAAATCCTATACATCTCTGTAGGTTTTTTTTTGTAACTGTTACTCGAAAGTGTACAAAAAAGAAAGCTCGGAAAATTTTCAACACATTTCGTTGATGAGTTCAATTCAATTACAGTTCAGCACATGGCGCAGCAGGCGGTCATATAATTTGATATCCTAGCAAATGTTCTTTTTTGATTTTTATTGTTTTTCCAGTTGTTTTCCAAATTTCAATTGCATCTTTTTCATTTGTTTGCTTTCTTTATTTTGGCTATTTTAAAGGTGAATTAAGAGGATCATTTACGGTTTGCTGTTTATTACGTTGCCAAGCATAGGTCATGTTTACATAGCTCGGCGTTCTCAAAATGTAATTTAAGTTTGAACTAGAATGATTAAAAATCGTACGCGACGTTTAGAAGAAACCAAAAAAGCTCACAATAAGGCAGAACGATTGAGAAGAAGACGCATAAGATATGGCAGCCTGCCAGTGTGTGTGAACACAGCCTTACATAGAGTCATGATTCATTCAGATATTATAGAAACGCTAAGCAAAAAATAGCTAAGTATAAGTCACTGAGCATAGAGTCACTGAACAAAAAAAGATCAGAGTGAACTGCCTTAGTGAACAATGATTCACTGTTCCAGATTGACTGAACAATGAGTCAATGAACAAGAGTCATTGAATTGTTACAAAGAAAAGTCACTAAAAAGGTTGACTGAGCAGCAGTCTTCGAACAAAAGTCACGGAGAAAAAAGTAACTTAACGAGAAAGTTTGTGCAAAAGTTTTAATACACTTGAAACCGATTATTCCTATGGCAGCTACAAGAAGTAGCAAACCGATCCTCGCTGTTCCGACTGATTATTAGTGTGCACCTAGAAGATGACTCTGTGCAAAATTTCAGCTCGATAGCTTAACGGACCCATGAAACGACAATGCTCAATCGAATCAGATCGTCATGCTGATCAATATATATACTTTATGTGGTCGGAGATGATTCCTTCTATGCGTTCCAAACTTCTACAAATATTTAGCTTGACACAGTCCAAAAGGGGACAAAGCCGAGCAACTCTTAATCTCTTGTGTGCTTCTAACTTTTGTACAAGAGAAAGGATCCTACAAGTTTAACGCCGAATCCAAACGGCAGTTATAAGAAAGTTTTACGCCGAATCCAAACGCCAGTTTTAGAAGCTTTTTAATGCCCCCGCAAATTGGAAAAAACATCATATTTCTCACAATTTAATAGATAGAAGGTTCCTTCTCTCTGGACATAATTATTAATCAGGATTATTTATCGATCCGCTAAAGGAATGGTAAAGATCGGATAAACGGTTGTCGAGTTATCAGGAAAACAAACAATTATGGGCAGCACCGGTCGCAACGGTGATGGGCAGCTTTTCACAGGCACAAAGTATGTTATAGTCGGGCTTGACCGACTTTCTTTCTTGTTATTTTAAGACCATGATTGGAGCCTTATAAGTTGAATTAATTTAAAAAGTTTTAAGATGGGTTCAAACCTTTGGAATCTTTCGTGTACCTGAAAAAGTCAAGAAAATGGGGCCGGAACTGGATTGAGTTGAAGATTTGGTATCGGGGTCGGTGCGGTCTCGGTTTTTTTAAACAGCCTCAGCAAGCTTAAGCAACAAAAACAAAAAACGGTCTTCAAGATATTCCTGGCTTGGTCGTAAAACCTAAGGGAACCGAAAACTAGGGATCGGAACGGGTCGAACTAAATTTACAATTTGGTCCGGAATCGGGTCGGGACAGGGTCGGAACAGGTCGAAACGAAATTGAACTAAAAATTTCAGTTTGAGACTGGATCGAAATTTCTTTCCCGCCTCATTGGTACCCAAATTTATTTAGGATAAAATATAATCTTTAGTTATTGTGTCAGTATCACTTCCAGCGATGTCTCAAGACCCTACAATTGAATATATGAGGTCAAAATTTCATCGTGAACCCACGATTTTACATTTGTGTGCAGTGTGTGAGTGTTCACTGTTGGGCAACACAGACAAGTACCTAAAAAATCGCCTGACAAAAAAACCCATTCAATTTTAGTTTGTAAAATCCTTTTTCAACCAACTGGGGCGCTACAAGGTTAACGCAAAAAAAATCTTCAAGTAGTTTTCCCGTGCCAAAATGCTTGCAGGGTATTAAAAATCAACATGACGACACACACGGCAAACATACAATACAATACATGAATTTATGGACGAATCGATGTGCTTAGTTTTTTGTGTTTTTGTTTTTTCGTTTTTGTATGAAACAAAGTCTGATATACACACTAATATACAAACAAATCAGTATAATATTTATAAACATTTAAACATAAATATATACAAAAAAAGAAAAGAAAAGAAAATCACAAAAAAAGTACTACATACTAATACTAACATAAATTTACATACATATATACTACGCCATCATAAAACTAAACACGCTTTGCAATTAAGACAAATTCGACAGCTTTTTATACATCAACACACGTACTGCATACCTACTTATATGTACGTACGCCCTGTAATGTGCTTAATCCCAACTCTGCAGCATAATTCTATACCAAATAACAAATCTTACGAAACTGTAAATACCCACAATGTTTGTGCTTTACCTAGTGTGTCAGACAGCCAGTTAGTCAATGTTTGCCAGTTCAAGCTAGTTTCTAGTCCTAGTTGATAGGCTTGCAATTGCATACAATTATATATAAACCATATAAATTATGATTCAATTTAGGCAGCCAGGGAGCAAAGTAAGCAATACATACAAAGCGTATATTAACAAATTAGCTACACAAAAAACGACAACACCAAATAGTTAGTACGCAGATTTGTGTTAGTTACCGTAATCATCAAGCATAATCATTCGTCTCCATGCAAAAGTACAACTTCCTGTAGCAAACAACAGCAAATATGTTCAGACTCAACTTTAGATTCTCACATCAATTATACTAAACGGTATATACCTATATTTATAGCCAAGATTGTGCATTATTTGATTTTAAATAATACGAAACAGATTGAGAGATTTTAAATAGCAAATTATTCGGTTAATTGTTGTCAGATTTATTTTAAACTTGGAAAGTGTTGAACAGGATTCTCAAAACCAAAGAGTTGAAAACCAAACAGCAGAACATAATTTTTTATATAGTGAATTGTTGATTATTACATATAGCGTGTAGAAGTTTTAAAATCAAGTTAAATGTCCAACCTGGAAATTTATTTTAAGATTTTAGCGTGCAACAACCAAAGAAAGGTCATTGTTACTACAGCTGTCGGTGTTCTTTTTGATTTATAACCAAATACTTATCATGTACATAGCAGGGAACTGCAAGCGTTTAGTGCATATCCAGTAAAATTACCACTTCAACATCGCCTAGCATCGCTTTAACACCTCCCACCACTGTATTATTTAAAATGAAATCTACTTTTCAATGATAAAAAAAACTTTGTGCTCTGGGAACCGATTTAAATATTATTATCGGAACTCCCAATACACTTCCACCATTTTGAAAGCTGGTTTTGGAAGCGGCTTAAGATAATGATGAAAAATTTTAAGGAATTTTGGGATAATTATTTTCTAAATAAGTGAAAATGCTGCACTGCAATTAGGTCTTACCGAGAACATAAAGTTAATCAGACATTAACCGAACATTTGAAATTAATGTCCGGCCAAACAACCTGCCCTATAAAGACTGTTCTCTTAGAAAAATCGTCTGGCAGAGTTCTAGAACGATCGGGATAGACTTCATACAGTTTTGTACTTCAAATTTCATCCAAACATGGTTCTTGGAAGTACTCAACTTTATTACGAAACATTCTAAAATCGATCGTTTGAAATGAGAGTAAACGTTCTTGAAAATTTAAGAAAATTGTGTTCCTAGTTTAATAACGAAATATCTTGGATTGAGTACAAAAAATACTTATAATACTTATACAAAAAACACTCCAAAAGTGTGCAACGGAAAATGTTAAATATTTCCCAACTGCTTTTAACACTTTGCTTATGGAATGATGGTAGATTTCTGACCTACAGTAATACCATCTTGGTCTTTGTTTAATTTATGACCCTTAGATATTTCCGGCATTCTTTGGTTCAATACAGATGTAAAACAATACAGTGTGAAATTCATGGTTGAAAATCATATAAGGGATGCTATGAATTCAGTACCAGCCCTTCCATTTCAGCGCTGATTCAGCTATGCTTCAGTGCTGAGCCGAACTGAAGGGCAAGAACTCTTTGTTATTTTTTTTTGATTCTTTGAATCTAATATTTTTTCAAGAATGTACTGGAGTTGGCTATTGAATTTATTAGAATTCAAGGAAGAATATTTTCTCCATATTTTAAGAGTTAATCGGGTTTGTCTTACGATTATTACAATCTGAAAGTATAATCAAAATGTTTCAAAAAACAAACTCGAATTGTTTTATATACATCGTTTTTGAAATAAGAACAATGTACTTAAATCAAGTTTTTTCGAGATATTGACACCCTTTGTACATAATTTAAGTATAAAGTTTTGTTAATAAGTTTTCTGAGTAAAGGTTTCCGTGATTAACGGCGATAACTGTTCACGGAACCCATATGTTATCGAACCATTCCTTAGTATCGAAGGGCTCGAGCCTTAAGAGCGCATCTTATCGTGTAATTCACAGTTTTCGTTTCGGTATCTTGGTAATTATTATCAGAAATGCAAGTCGGTTCTATACAGAACTATCGGCTTGTTTGAAAAATTTGGAATTTGTATAAGGAAAATAAAACTAAACGAATTAGCTTTCATCGTGTATTTAAAACTAGTTTTATTCGAGTTCCTGCACCCAAAAAAAGTAGTCATCAAAATGACACTATTGAGTATCAAATTCTCTTTAATACTCCAAGTATTAAGTTGATATTTTCGAAGGTATTAAAATGATATTTCGAAAATATCAAATTGATACTAACTAGTAATAATAATTTTTAGTATCAATTTGATACTAACAATTATCATTTTGATATTTTGACTGTCAAAGTTTTGGTATCATTCTAATACTAGTTCTTCTCAATATATCATTTTGTCTGATCAAGTTTGAAGTACCAATTCAGTTATCAGCAATCTAAAACATTAACATTTAAAAACTGATTTATTTTATTGAGAATTCTTACAAAATGTATTTTATGGCTATGGGAAAGATTTTACTTTTATATTTCAACGCAGATGTTACTCAAATATAAATGTTAGTTAATGTCAATTGTCAAGCGCCTACTGGTCTGCTAGGTCAGCTAGCTTCGTTTCACATACGAGCATGACATATTGAATTTTGAAACTTTCATAAAAATGTCTTTGTTTCAAATTGATGCTTTTGCGTATCAAATTAATAACAAAAAGATCATTTTGATACTTTTTAGGATTATATTGATACTAAAAAATCGACACCTGTTTCAGTTTCATTTTGAGATAACGTGTATAAAATTGATATTTATACCAATTTTTCTGGGAGTTGGTACTATCTAAGTTCATTAGATATTTTCCGTTTCTAATTTGCGAGGGTATATGTAGCACCTGCTTCTCTACCCAATTCTTGGACTTAACAATAAGAAAATTTTTATGACAATTTGAGGCCATTCAAATGAATATTCTAATCAAATTAGAAACTAAGGAAGAAAGTTTGACATTGTCATTTCATACAAATGTTTGTGTCTCTTTTTAGATAAGTAAAACAAATTGAATTCCTACTAGATTTGCAAGATTTGAGAGTTAAAGGATGCAAAAAAAAAAATATTTAATGGCACGTATTTATTGTTTTATAACGAGATAAAAGTTAGATAGAATATAGACACCCATGGGTGAGAATGAGTACAACACTTTTCGTGAGCGTGTGCTAGGTATAACCACCACTCAGTGCTTATTTGTCAACTCAACTATTTCAAATATTTTTGATATCTTTTCTGGTTAAGTTATTTAACCAAATGTTGGTTAACCTTTCGAAATTGGCATGTACCAGAGATCTGTTTAAGTACTTGATATTTTTCACGCCCGAGTGTCGCAAACACTGCACTCACCCAGTCACAGAAATAATAGTAAAAAAATGAGTGAGTTTATGAGCTGACTGCATATTTTGAGTGTTAAGTCACCCAGCATGCGCTTTTACAGCGAGTACACTCGTAGTCAAGAAAACAGGCAATCTTTCAGATTTTTGATATGTACTATAAAGAGTGTTTCCTGGGTTTCAAACCGGTGTCAGATACAGTGTGTATGATGTCCCCAACATATTTGGAAAAGATTCAGTTCCAGAATGAATTTAAGTTACTTTTTGATGTATCTATTGCACAACTTTTCCACCAGAGAAGATAGCAAACTTTTCTAGTTTGGATTTAGGCGCAGAACTTATGTTACTAAATAGTTATATTTTAAGTGTTTATAATTCTGAAAATACTTCTTTTAAAAGAATAAGTTAAGCAAACAACTGAAAAACATTTTGCTTAAATATTCTCCTTCATTTTGCATCGAAATGGTCGAAACTCGACCACTGGGCGAACTTAGTTTTTAAGGTATTACGTTCGGAAATTCGGCCTTAAAATAGATAAAGTAAAACCGACAACCATAAGCAAGTTGAAAACTCTGAACCTGACCGGTTCATAAGTATAATAAATTCTCTTTTCCTTCTCATAAATGCAACAATAAAAAGGTTTAAGCCATGGCATCCCAGCTTAGGCCAGGGCAGATACAGATAATAAAATAAAGTTTAAATAAACACGCTTTAATAGCAAATCGAACTATTGTTAATAAAAGCGTATTAAAAAGAATGCTGAAAAAAAGTTTTGCAGCATATTTGTTCCAGCATACTTGTAGGCTGAAGTTGGGGTTCGATTTTTGCAGCATACTTTTTAACACACTTAGATACTTACATACATACACGTGAAGCTAAAATAAGCGTGTTAAAAACAGACAACACAAGAAAGAGACGAAGTAAATTCAGTAATTTCTGGGCTTATAAAAACAATTGTGCTCTTGGGACATTTATCTGTGGGCACTTTAGATCTAAGTTAATGGTGTTTTGCGATGTTGCTAGGTAGCAGGTGGTTATTATATTGCATATGAGACACTTGCAGTTCTCTAACAGTGACGACTCCTCGCTTTGATCCTCTCTCCCTTTTCCTTAATTTGTTCACCAAAAGCTTTAATCGTTGAACGACCCGTAGATGAACAATTTCATGGGGCAACATTTCAATTAATTTAGAAATTGTTGTGTCTTTTTAGTTGTAGTTAGCTTAGCTTTAAGATTATGATGATTGGTGGTGGTAAAGCGTGGGACTGGGCTTCGGTGGAAGTGGTTGGGCGGCTCTCTGGCTTGGATATTGCTTGTGCCGCTGTGAGTGTTCTGGGCTTCTTACACATACATATGCATATTATATGGAATATATCACTGTGTCATATCGTACATTTAAACCAAACAAAATGGAACAGTAAATTTGTTAAACAACAACACAAGAAGTATTCACCTTTAGATGTATGTAAACTTAACTAAATTAATAGCGGCCGAGCAGCAACTATATAGTAAAAGTAAAACAACTAAACCAATTGGCGGGCAACCGAGTAAATACTACCACAAATTGTATATGCATTTAATTTAGCGTAAATAAAATTAAATAACTAATGATAAACGAAAAGCAAACGTGTTAGTAGCTGGCAAATATGAATTGATAAACAAATACACAAAGATCTAATGTTAGTTAACAGAAAATCGAACTAATTTACCGAAATGTATTGCACAATATCGTACACTTATAAATATTAGTGAAGGAGGGGAACTAAATAAAATACAATACGCATGCGAATAGAATGCAAATTGATAGATATGAAAGCGCTAGCAGACACACAGATTCCGATTCCACTTATGTATGTTCTCCCCCTACCCCACAACCTGGGACACTTGCTACTCAGTTGTATTACGGTTTGGATAAGTTGACTAAGATTTTGAGAATTGTTTCGTTAACCCACAACCAGGACGCTTTTTGGGGATTTGTTTTCAAGCGAGTTTGTGCCGGATATTCGTGACGATTGATTGATTGATTGATGAATTCTTCTGTCGAACTTAACATGTAAATGGAGACCAAATGCTCAGGGCTTTAGCGAGTTATAATAGGCATAAAAAATACATATACAAACCCCCCACACAGGGGAAACGTACTTAAGAACTAAGTGTAGCACATCATGAGCATGCTCCATCACCCAGCATTTTAGTTGAAACATTTAGCTCTTGTCATCAGCAACAACAACAACAACAGCAACAACAACAGAACAATCCAGCAAACAAATTTACAAAACCAAACAATCAATTTGTTGAAAAGACTGAACAACCACTTAACTCCCTCTGCAGACAGAGAGATTTCATATAGCAAAACGACATAGAATCTATTTCGAGAATCCCCCCAGGCATCAGAAAAAGTCTCACTTATTTTGCAGTGTATTTTGTTTCCCACATGAACTAGTGCGTCATTGAACTTTTACAAATCTTAAAGTAATAGTGAAATATTAGCGAAAACTAAAAAAAAGAAAAACCCATACAAATATTACCACCAGCATTTTGCTAACTACTTAATACGCCAGTTGAGAAAAATACGAAATAATAGTCTACAAATAGTTGAACGAGTGTGGCCACTTTTCCAATCGAAAAGTCAACCATATATTAATATCAATTGTATTTGAAAATCATTTTCTAAGCCCACCATAAAAAAATCAATACAAAACTAACCGGAGAAACGTTAACAAGAGGAATTCCATTTCAGGCTTTTGCGTTCGCTAAATTACTTTTGATCCATACGCCCTCATCTCCATTCGGGGTGCAGCTAATCCAAACCTAACCAACGCAAAAGAGATCAGCCACAGAAAGGGTAATACTCTGATTTACCACTGCCACAAAGTAACGTCACGTAACGCAACGTAACGTCACGTTGCGCTAATACAATTAGTATAGACCTAATACGAAAAGCTGATAGCGATACATTCATACATACATATATACATCATACTTTGCATATAGCGTACATATATAATTACATATATATACAATAAATATATATATATATCGAAATCGACAAGTGTTACCAACAGAAAAACCACATGCATCGGCATTCGTGTTTGCTTGCATAGTTCAGCAGTATCAAGTGCATAAGTAAACCTAAAGTTATTATTTATTCCGACAAAATACAAATGATAACAATAATAATTATCTTACACAAAACAAAAACTAAAAACCAAATAGTTCTTTGCGTGAGAATAAAACGATGTTACATTATTTAATGAAAGTATATACATATAAATAAAAACAAAAACAATAACTCGAAATTTGTGTTTTATTTCAAAAAAAAAAAAAAGAAACAAGCATTCGGGTAAGTATTTAGCTCTGAATCAAAAGTTATACTTTTGTAACACGAAAGGAAATAAACGTTGATTAACCGTTGATTAAAACTTTCAGTGTGCGCCACCAGTAAAAAAGAATTCAATTGCCCCACTAAAGGCAGACACCTGTTAGGTGCATTGCTAACAGAGTGCTGTTAAGCGCTTGCTTTGCAGTGCACTGTGGATTAATTTGCCGATTTTGTTAACAAAACGTAACTAAGCGACATGTTTCAGTTGGACATCAAAAATGCCTTAAGATAGTTATATTAAATTGATGCCGTAGGACAAATTGGTCGGGTTTTTCAGTTCTAAGCTCAGCAACTGTCAGTATTATTTGATTCAAATTACAGAGTTAAATCTAGGTTTATCAGACATAGAACAGCTATCTATTAGATGAGCCGAATCTCTAAGCAAAAATGTTGCGACGTACCTGGAGCTCGCCACATTATAATAATAACATAATTACTATTCTTAAGTGACTTGAAGTTTTATATTATAAGTTTATTATTATTAGTTTAATAAAATACGCGCGCTTTTTCAAGCCAAAAGCCAGGGACGAGCAGCCATTTTAGCTATCCATCACCAACAGCTGACGATAGGCTTATCGATTTTTTTAATCGACTGCGCAGCCGACGCCAATTTGACAATTTAGCTGTTTTCTCACCAGATCTGGAGTTTGTCAAATGCAGATGGTGGGCCACTTCGAAATCTGGCGGCTAGCGGGAATTAAAGCTAATTTGAAAAAAAAAATTGATTCGAGATTTTTGCCAAAACTCGTACTTTTTGGCTTGGGAAACTGAATACGAGCTTCGGAAATGATTTAGAGTGCCAAAATTTGTCGCCTTTTCACAAAATAGTTTTTGAATGGTAGCCATTCAAAGTTGCTTTGTATACTCTGTATCAGAGGTACACAAAGTATATAAAGTTTGAGCAAGAGTGTCCGTCTGTCCGTATGAGCAAACAGAACAAAAACTTCTTATACTTGCAGGCAGATTAAGTTTTGTTTTAATTTTTGCCACGCCCCCTTCCGCACCCGCAAATTGGAGAAAACGTCATATCTCCCACAGTTTTATAGATAGAAGGTTCGTTTCTTCTGGACATATTTAGTAATAAGGATTATTTATCGGTCCGCCAAAAGGAATGACAAAGATCGAATGAATAATTGTCGAGCTATAAGGAAAACAAACGGTTATGGGCAGCACCGGTCGGAACGGTGATAGGCAGCACTTCACAGATACAGAGTATGTTATAGTCTGGCTGAACCGACTTTCTTCCTTGTTCTTAAGGGGTTACATAAGTCTGGCTTGAAATGATTGAGATGATTGAGATGATTCCCAAACAAGAGCTTAACATTACACTGCTTGTATTTTTCATATGTAGAATACGAAATGGAATTTTACTTCACAGTAAATTATATTTTGAATATTTCCATGTATTCTACAATTCGTTTCCGACCCAATTTCCACACGATTGGGTCATTTTTAGGTCCATGATTTCCACACGATTCGGTCGATTTTAAGTCGAAAGCGATCGGTAGAATACATGGGATTAAATTGAAATTTTTTTAAATATTGTGTAAGGCATGGGCTGAACCAAGGTTCGAACCAAAACTTTCGTCCAAAACCCTTGAACCCCAAATTTCCGAACCTTATCCGTTGTAAAATTTTGGTTCGAGCCCGCGAGCCGGAACTTCGAAATTTTTTTTGCGTTTGCAGACCCTGATTTAAATGGGTAAGAAAGTGTTTTTGTTTTAAATAACTCGGATGCATTTTCTTGTGGTTTTCAATGCCTAGGAGCACTGACAGTTGCCACTAGAGGCTTCTACCATTTTTACGGCCCGCTCTGCCACATCATTGACTACGTGCAGCGAACCCCACTCGTAGACCATGCGAGCTCTAACTTGTGAGCCACGTTAGTCGCACTTTCCGAAATGGTCAGACTTAAATATTTTGTCCCATATAACAGCATGGATAAAACTCACCTCTTGGTTGGAAACGCTCTCGCCCCATCAAATTAAGGCCTAGGACTACCCACTAAAAATTCCTCCATATTTATTTGTTGATCGAATAAATTCAAATTTGACAACTTTTAAAATGAAACGGAGAATGCGTTGACCGAATTTCGATGTGACATACGTGTCTTATACGTCATATTTGTGGAAACGTTGAAACCGATTCGCAGAGGTTAAAATTGAAATTAAAATTTTTTTGTTTTTTTAATTTATTATGTACACCCGTCAAGGAATCATTTATGTTGCGTGTTGTGAAGTTTTCTCATGGGACCTTATCGGCGTTTACCCTAATGTACATTAAGAAAAATAAATTTAAAAAAAAACGATTTCAAAAAAATTAACTTTATGTAACCCCATAAAGTTGATCCAATAAATAGAAAGATCAGAAGGTTCGAACCTTCTATCTATAAAACTGACGAAAATATGACGTTTTTTCTAAATTGCGCACGTGTTTGTGTTTGAGGCCTGCGCAACTCGATTTTCGGCAATTACACTCGTTTTCGGAATTCGGAACAGGCCCTTGTGTTGTTGAACTTATTGAACTTTGTTACAAGATCCATCTGCTGACGCGTTCTTTAACAATTGTAAGATATCGGAGATGGAAAAGTTCCTGTCAAAAAAAAAATACTGGATGCTTAAAATTGCACATCAATTTCTGCACAGTCGTTGATACATTGCCCGCGTATTTCCCGATAAACGCACACAATACATAAATCATGCTTGGCTGCCAGAATGAGCCATTTTGACAGTAATATGTGGACGTCCACGACTTGAGCTTGAAGACACAGCAATCCTTGCCAGGCGACTTGATACGAGGGCCGTCCCAGAAATAGCCGACCTAACTACTAAAAACACAAAAATTTATCATTTTTTTTTTTTCAACATACGATCCTCTTAGGTCGATACACTTTTCCCAGCGATGTTCAATAGCTTCGATACCATTTTTATAATAAGAACTGTGAAGCTCTTCAAAATAGGCATTAACCTCGGACTACACCTCTTCATTGTTGGCCAATCTGTTTCCTCCGAGCCATTTTTTCAAGTTTGGAAATAAGAAATAATCAGAGGGAGCTAAGTCTGGCGAATAAGGGGCGTGAGGTTGCAATTCAAATCTTAATTCAATAATTTTAGCCATTGCAACGGTAGAGGTGTGAACCGGCGCATTGTCATGATAAAACAGCAAACGCGGCACCCATCTTGCGCATAACTTTTTCATGTCCAATTTTTTTGTCAATATGCGATGTACAGCTCTTTTTGAAATGTCTACTCATTCAGCTAACTCACGAACTTTCAATCGCCGGTCACTCAATACACATCTTTTAATTTTGGCCACCATTTCTGAAGTGGTCACCTCATTTGGACGCTAATTACGATGTTCATCTTCGCAGCTCAAACGACCTCGCTTAAACTCAGCCACCCAATATTTTATTGTTGTAAACGAGGAAGTAGAATTACGTAAGGTACAATCCAGCTCCTTTTTACAATTGGTTGGACTAAGACCTTTTATATGAAAGTATTGTATCACATAACGATGACCAATTTTGTCCATGTTTGCAAATCAATAACAAGCGTTCTCTATTAAAATCGACCAAAAAAACTGTGCAAGGTAAAGGCACCAAACTTCAAACTTAAGCTTTTAATAGTCGGTACTTTCCCTTTTTAATATTTTTTGTGAACATTTTCCAACACTACTGTGCTAGGTCGGCCATTTCTGGGACGGCCTTCGTAACATACAAATCGATCAATATAGTTTGCGATGCCAACAAAGCTAAAAATTATTTAATAGTTTTTTGAACTCACTGGATGCCAGCCAGGTCACCACACCTTCTACGAAAGAAAGTTGGATCTTTTGTTATTTTACTTCGGTATAAGAACCATCCCCGCGAATGGTCATTAAATAGTTTATGAAAATAAAACAATTTTTTTTGTTATCCTGGGAATTGAGATTTCATTTATTTTTACGATAATTAACTTTATATATTCTCAATTATTCGGCTTATCCCACTGTGCAAAGAACGATCAGGCGGTTCATAAGCCATTAGTTGAATATGCGCCTTGTTATTCCAAGAATGAAGTCATAAGTATTAGTTGATGCGCCCAAAAGCAGGCAAAACTCGAACCTAACTCTTTAGCTCCGTTTTCCCGATATTGATCTTTAAGATATTCTCCAGACTACCAAACTTATATCAATTCCCCCGTTGATCCGCTCACTTTGTTTGTTCAACAATAAGACGCACCAAAATAAACAAACAATTCTGTTAGGCACATACTTGCATGTACGCACATGCATACATACATATATAGGAAAGTACACACAAACGTACATACATACATGCATGTAGGCAGAGAAAAGTTCATACAATGAATGAAATGTTTGTGTTACGTGTCAATATTATGTTTTCTTTTAACTTTTTTCTATTTTCTATTTTCTGTCTTTGCGGCCGATTTGTTTATGTGCTTGTGGCCAAAAAGGAGGCGAACCAAAAAATAGAAAACAATTGTTTTAAAAATACTTTTTCACGTGCTGGTAGTTGCTTCAGTTTTAGAAATACAAATTGTATTTTCAAATGAAATGTACAAGTGTCAACTCGAGTCAAATTGAGTGGTGAAATTTGCCACAAAAATAAATAAATTCTTACGATTGTCTTCGGAATTAACAGCTTAAGTTGCCTCACGTGGGAAATTATTCTCCCCGATTTTTGGGAGCGCCTGTTAATTGCATTTAAAATAGGCTGCCAACGATTTTGTTCGTATATAAAAATAAATAAAATGTATAATGGCAGAGCAACGTTGCCAAAGACTTGCTGAAAGCGAATCATAATAAGTATAGACAAAAGGTGGCGGACAACGGGTGGTTTGCCAAGAAAAAAAACTAAAAAGAAATTGCAGTGCCTCTTTCCTCATTCCTCTTCTCGTGACCGTTTGCAAATAGTTCACTTAATCGCTTAATCCTCGAATCCAAAACCAAATCCAATGTAGAGAACGCGCATACGTACGCTCAATATCATGGACAACGGACCAGCCGACTCACGGTCAAGTTGAAACAAATTGTCGGCGGATGTGGCTGGCAGAGAAACCGATTTGGCCACGAAGAAACAACAACAACAAATCCCTGAAGGGCATACGCCTGTGTCACATTAACCCAATAAAACAAAAAAAGATATAGTTTTGGAACTAGAGACAACAACCCTACGCCCACGCCTACGCGCAGTGAGCGACTCTCGCCAGAGGTTTATTTTTAACGGACGCAGTCAAGGGCGAAGTGGCCCGAATGGCAACCGAATGCCCCCGAATGCGATTGCTGTGTGTGCTGTGGATCGCTGATCGTTGATCGTTGATTATGTGTCTTTGATGTTTTTGCGAAAACACTTTTCGCTCAGTTTCGAGGAAAATCGCGTCGCGTCAACTTGAGGGGGAAATGCGCTGCGTGTCCCACACAAACATACAATGTACTCACTCGTCTAAGGCGGTCAATTAGCCAAAAGTGTCAAACAATTGCATGCCCCAAATCATAATCTTGTCCCTTTGCCAAAACAATGAAAAGTTCATGTACAATTCCGAGCAAAGGCACAAATTAATTTCAAAATATTAATTGTGAAGCATTAAGTCTGTGTGTTTGTCTCTATATTGGCATGGCCTGGCTAAAAATATATACGAAATTTTAACAACAAATTTTATTTATGGCCTATATAGAGATATAGATGTACATATTTATATATATGCGTCTGGTTCGTCGCCTTCGCTTTCTAGCCAAAGGCAAATAATTCTCACTAAATTCTTGAGCTAGTAACATTTTCCTCAAAACTCAACTCATAAAATTTATATGAAAGAAATAAGAAAACGGGAAATATAACTAAAGTGAAAAACAAATTAAATTGTGATTTTTCAGCTAACCAAGCGGAGGAAAGAATAGCAAACAAATACAAAATAAGCCATCAACATGTCCACATCGACGCGAAGTTCGGTGACGAGAAAATCGTCGTCGCTGGCCAAAACGAGCAGCTCAGACAAGCCAATTAAATCAACCAAATCCTCATCATCATCATCATCCACAGCAGCCACAGCAGCGACCACAAAGGGGACTGGAAGTAAACAGAAAATGCAATACTCAAAAACAAGGGAGCGCATGGTTGATGGTTAGTTATATTTTCAATTCTAACCACTTTTAAAGGAATTTACAAAGTTTTCTTGTGCTAAAATAAATGTAAGACTCAACAATCGTATTCAAATAAGAGAAAAAGTCAGTTTGTAATATGGGAAGCAAAGAACCTACTCGATTGAAGGTTACTTAGATGTTAGTTTGCTTACTTCATTAGAGGTACATCGCAGCCCAGAGTCTTCATTCGCGACCAGGCGAGATCAGGTGCTCTGTTGTCCTGCGTTTTAAAGTTAAAACTTTCTAATAAATTTGAGTTGAAAATTTTTGTAAAATGTTTCACTTCATAAATAAACTCTTGCTACTCTTTACACACAAAATTTATGATGATTAATGGGCTTATGAATGTAATCTTTATTTGTTTTTTAATTATCTATGGCAGCTTTTAACATTATCCATACATGTGTGGCTCAGCCGATAGTGGTCGTGGCTTCGATCCCGCCTGGTCACACCTGGTCACCTTCACTAGCTGTTGGCGCCAGGCTTGAAGTAACTAGCCATGAAAAACTTTTCAAACTACCGTCCAGATTCCCTTTCTCTTGTGCGAAAAATTATAAGCACACAAGCCCTTTTGGGCTGTGTCAAGCCAAATATCAAGTGTGTTCACTAGGGCGGGTCAAATTTTTAATCGACGAAGCGTTTAGCAGAAACGTAATCTACGGTGAATTCTAAGAGTTTTTCCCCAAGAAACCATAGATCTAAAATCAATTCCTAGGTCTTATGCTCTTTGGCTACGTTTTGTTTTTGTAATTGCACCGAAGATAGGAAGTCATTGAATGTATACATGCAGGACGCGAGGTATAGAAAACGACACACATACAAACGGTTTCGTGTGAGTGCGTCGCGTAGAACAAAAACCGGTTTTATTCTTTTCTGTGATTGGCGCAAGCAAACTGACCGGGTGGCTCAGCGGTTAGTGTGCGCGAGCGCTGTGCAAGAGGTCGTGGGTTCGATCCCGTCTCGGAACATCTAGTAAAAAGTTTTTTCTTTGAATAAACTTTATACCCGGTCACCCCTCTCTGCTGTTGGCACCAGCTTTGTAGTAATAAGCCATGGAAAAGCTTCTCAAACTGCCGCACACTGGGCGAAACAGCCGAATTTTGATTTGCAATCGATTACCAACAGACTTTTTAGCCTATCGAAACTTTTCATTTATTTTTGTGATTTTTATTCGCTCAGCTGTGAGCTATCAAACATAACATATGTGGCAGCAGATGCAGCAAACTATTTTCCCGCTTTTTCTAATGCGAACAGATTTGGCTTGCAAACTGAGAAAGTTTATTTTTCCAGCTGTTATATTTGGTTTTAACATAATTAAGTTAAAGGTATGTATTAACGAGAAAAATTGTTCCGTGACATGTGCGTGTCTGTTGTAACGGTAAATCGTGGTAGCATCTTGCAGTCGAATTTATCTCTTTTCAACAACTGTATTAAGACTTTCGTGGAGTGCAAGTTTTTTAATCCGGCAGTATTCGGTCTAAATCTTTTTTTTTTTTTTATATGATTCGTTATCTTTGTGAAATGTATATATTTGTCTGCAGCAACCTGCATCTGCTAACAACAGAATACTTTTCAGGCACTACGTCGGGTTGCAAACGCACTCTTTTTTCGGTATGGCTCGCCGAAAACGTCCCAGCACAGAAATTTTCGGCAGTTGAGTCGTATGTTTTTGCAAACGTCATTGATAAATCAAAATATACTGATAAAAAGCTTTAAGAAATTGGCAAACTATTTAGGAATTTCAACAGCAAGTTGGTTGAAATATGGAGGCTGTGTTATCGGTGTTGTATTTGGTATGAGACAAAAAACAAAGATGGGTTGGATGGAATGCTCGATTTTCTGAGACAAATATTTCAGCTGGGCGACCAGAAAAAGACTTCGCAGAATGCCACATGAAACATAACTTAATAAAAATTGCGAAGCTAATCGGATCAAGCTTGTATAAAGCTGGAAAACGAAGTGCATCGCTAGTTATGACAATACAAACACAATTAAAAATCGTGGTCTGATAGTACACAGATTTAGAAGAAGCTTTAGTTTGTTCATAAAAGCAACATTTACAAAATTAAGGCGTTCTGCCGTAATCGAGTACTGAGTTTCGCTGGTTCCCCAGCAACTTTTATTAGATCCACAATTACTAAGATTGCGAATGTAAGAAGAATGTTTAGCCTTTTTCTTTAAATTTGGGGAGTGAAAGTGGGTATGAATACGGAGGGGGAAAAGTCTTCTCTTAAATGTGGAGTCTTAAGAGTCCGGTTCGGAGTGTAGTTTAGACTCAGAATAATTTTTTTTTGTTTTTTGTATTATACTATTTTCACAATGTTGAACTTACCTTGATGAATAAAAAATGTTTTTTTTTTTTAATTTTATTACAAAATTTTAAGTTTTATAATTATTAATTAAGTTTTTTATAGTTAATATTAAATTTTTAAACTGTTTTCAAAATGTTTTAGAGATAAAAAAATTTTTTAGATTAAAATTTTTTAATTTTTCTTAAATAGAAGATTTTATCGGCAAAAAGTTCAAACTTACTCAAATTATTGCTTAATTAATTATCGCTCAAAGAAAAAAACCGCTACCAAAAAAATTTATTATTTTAGGAGAAGTGAATTTTCTTCGGCTAGATAAGCCATTTCGCCCACTGTGTGCCGTTCGGATTCGGCGTTAAACTGAAAGTTCCTTTCTCCTGTGCAAAAATTAGAAGCGCACAAGCCCAAAGATTGAGAGAGGCTCGGCTTTGGCCCATTGGGGCTGTGTCAAACCATTTTACATTTACAAACAAAGAAACATTTCAATTTGATATTTACGAGGGCCTTCCCAGAAATTGCCGACCTAGCACTGTAGTGTTGGAAAATGTTCACAAAAAATATTAAAGTACCGACTATTAAAAGCTTAAGTTTGAAGTTTGGTGCCTTTACCTTGCACAGTTTTTTTTGTTCGATTTTAATAGAGAACGCTTGTTATTGATTTGCAAACATTGACAAAATTGGTCATCGTTATGTGAAACAATACTTTCATATAAAAGGTCTTAGTCCAACCAATATTAAAAATTAGCTGGATTCTACCTTACGTAATTCTACTTCCTCGTTTACAACATTAAAATATTGGGTGGCTGAGTTTAAGCGAGGTCGTTTGAGCTGCGAAGATGAACATCGTAATGAGCGTCCAAATGAGGTGACCACTTCAGAAATGGTGGCCAAAATTAAAAGATGTGTATTGAGTGACCGGCGATTGAAAGTTCGTGAGTTAGCTGAATGAGTAGGCATTTCAAAAAGTGCTGTACATCGCGTATTGACCGAAAAATTGGACATGAAAAAGTTATGCGCAAGATGGGTGACGCGTTTGCTGTTCCATCATGACAAAGCGCCGGTTCACACCTCTGCCGTTGCAATGGCTAAAATTAATGAATTAAAATTTGAATTTCTACCTCATGCCCCTTATTCGCCAGACTTAGCTCCCTCTGATTATTTCTTATTTCCAAACTTGAAAAAATGGCTTGGAGGAAAAAGATTTGGCAACAATGAAGAGGTGGAGTCCGAGGTTAATGCCTATTTTGAAGAGCTTCACAGTTCTTATTATAAAAAAGGTATCGAAGCTATTGAACATCGCTGGGAAAAGTGTATCGACCTAAACAGATCCTATGTTGAAAAATAAAAAAAAAAATATACATTTTTGTATTTTTAGTAGTTAGGTCGGCTATTTCTGGGACCGCCCTCGTAAGTACCCAAGTGAGAAAAAAGAGGCTTGGGCGAGCTTTCTTTTGTTAACCTCGAAATGGGTAATGAAATATAGAAAGATTGGCTAACATCAGTTAAGTTTGATTGATTCCCTATGAAAATTTGATAACAAATAGTGTTTTTAAGTAATTTTAATTTTTTGGTCTCTGTGGACCTTTCAGTGGAAATGCCCATATCCGACTTTAATAAGTATTTGAATAGAATTATTTAAGATCCATGAAAAATTATTGCATGTGGGATTAGAATAGTAAAAGTGTGTAAGGCTTTTCCACGAACGCCGCAGACCTTTATTTAAAATTCTTAAATATTTACATAAAATATAGTTCGATTGTTCGCTCAAATTTAAAGGGTATGCAAACTTCTTTATTCGGCGTAGGAAAATTATTTTGTTTTCGTAATTTTTTAGAAATTATTCGAAATAATTTTTTTCTGATACCTGCTCAGCTATCAATCTTTCTGCTGAACGCGGTCATTATGATGGCAAATAGCGCATGCTGCTCCGAGAAGTATACTCGGCTGTATGACCTCTATAATTTCTCCATTTATTATACGACATTTTGTAAATTTTAGAAATTGGGCACATAACCAATTGTGCAAGAAAGGACCTCAATTTTTTTTAAACTTTTTTGGAGTTATTCAACATTTTTATTGCGGGAGAGGGAGGAGGCGTGGCCAAAGTTTGAAGCAAACTTGAAACAGTACAAGTTTATTTTTAAAATTAGTTTTCTATAGCTCTTCTACACTCTGAGATCACACAGATGGACGGACATACAAACTTGGCTATATCAACTCGGCTGTTGAGGCGGATAAACTTTTTGATATCGGAGTCGGTTCCATCTCCCTTCGCCTACTTAAAACTATGTACTACAACATGGGATAAAATGGGGGCCCGTGAGTTGTATCACCGGCCCGTACTTCCCTACACACACACATACAGACACATACTCCCAGTGGACCAAACCCTCGTAAACGATATTGCAAGCAAGAGTTACGCGAAGTTTTGTATTCTTTAGCTCGCAAATGATTCGTTTGCGAGCCCTTTGCGATATCTTTTACGGGCCATTTCTGATAAACGCACCGCGTACAACAACAAGTCGCATTTACCGAAAAGTTTTGTCATTTTGCCTGCTGCAAAACGCAATGCAAAGAGATACAAAATCGGAAAAAAAAATGTTCTGCTATTGCCTGGTCTGATGTTTCTACCGCATAGTAAAGAAAAGTAAAATGGCTTGTCTAGTTGACACAGCCCCAAGGCTTGTCACGTTGACACATCCTCAAAGGGCCAAAGCCGAGCTTCTCTCAATCTCTTGGCTTGTGCGCTTCTAATTTTCGCACAAGAGAAAAGGACCTACAGCTTAACGCCGAATCCAAACGGCAGCTTAAGAAGCTTTTCATGGCTAATTACTACAAAGCTGGCGCCAACAGCAGAGAGGCGTGACCGGGTGTAAAGTTTATTCAAAGAAAAAACTTTTCATTAGATGTTCCGAGGCGGGATCGAACCCACGCAGCTTGCACAGCGGTCGCGCACACTAGCCGCTGAACCACCAGGCCACTTTCTTTTGCATATCACTCGTCTTTAAGCCCGCTAATGATAGTTTGGAGGGACTTTCGTCGTCGCTAACTACTTTCCGCCCTTCTTTGTCCTCTACATATTTGTGTATCATTTTTCACCAGCATATCACTCGTTTTTAAGCTCGCTCGTGTGATCGTTTGGCGGAACTTTGGCCAACGCTCGCAGATTTGTCTCGTTTGTAAGTCCATTTACGAACATTCTACGATAGTTTCGTATTACTATCGTTCTCTGGTCCACTGGACTCTAACATACACTCAGACGCACGCGCACGCTGTAACTGACAACACAAGACCCTTTCTCTCCTACAAGCAAAATTGATTCGTATATAGCTTCGGTGTTTTTTTCCGATCTTATTGCAATTTTCAGAATAGATAGATATTGGGCCTTACATGATATATAGTATAAAGTCTCGAGGGTCTAACTTCAAAATTGTGGCTCTGACAAATTTTTGCGCTTAAAGGGGGGAGGTGGAGGAATGTTCCAAATCTGAAAAAAACTCGATTTGGATCTGGTATACACCTACCTATGTGCAAACATTTGTGGCTCTATCTCATAGTCTCTGAGATCGACGCATTCATACGGACAGACGGACGATCGGACAGACGGACATGGCAATTTCGACTCGGCCGTTAATATACTCCCTATATACTTTATAGGGCCGGAGATGCTTTCTTCTGCCTGTTACATGCACAAACTTAATATACTCTGCGTAACTTTGGTACAGTCATGGTACTGGCGACTGTCATAAGTTTTAAGAAATGACAGAAATGAAGGCTAAATGGAGTGCAGAAACTGCATAAATGATATTATTTCTTCATTTCTAGTCATTTCAAGAAATGATGCATAATTTCTTTCCTGGAAATATTCTTATAAATATTTTATTTTAATTTGGAATAGGTACATATGGCATAAATATTATTGAAATTATATCAAGGCATTCTCTGAGACCAAAAACAAACCAAAACATGTCTGAAGTTCCTAATTTGTTCTACATATTAATTGTTTATTGAGAAATAAAATGAAATTTAATTACAATTGAGCACCCATCATAAACCGCAAGTGCAACACATTGGCAATTTCTGTGCGCATCTTGTCGAATTTTGAACATTTTCTCAAATTATGACAATTAAAAATGGCGCATCTGATGTTTTGTGTTTGCTTTGGCATACCCTTTGCAAGTGGGGAATACATGTACTATACTGTTGAAATATAAATCAATTGAACTAAATAATTTACCTCTCGAATTTTTAATTGTTAGAGCTTCTGGTTTCTGTGTGTGCCAATCAGTTTCGGACTTTTATGGCTGCTCATTCAAATTCTGTAATTTGCTGGCGGAATTTATCTGTGTCTTGGCAGATCGATGTACCATAAATCTGAAATCACAAAATTAGTGATAAGTGGCATTTGGCTCTCTTTCAGATGTACCGCTGCCTCCCGCACACAAATTGACCATGTCCGAGGTGTATGACGATGCCAAAACGGGTAGGCCCAACTTTGATGTACTGCGCCAGCATTTTCTGCTCGAGGGCAGGATTGAGGAGAGCGTCGCGATGCGCATCATCCAGGAGGGTGCGGATCTGCTGCGTGAGGAAAAGAACATGATCGATGTGGAGGCTCCCATTACCGTCTGTGGTGATATCCATGGACAGTTCTTTGATCTAGTCAAACTATTTGAGGTCGGCGGGCCACCGGCCACAACGCGTTATCTATTCCTGGGTGACTATGTGGACAGAGGTTACTTTAGTATAGAGGTGAGTGTGTCCCAGCAGTTTAAATGGAAACTATATATTTCGGTTCCTTAGTGCGTGCTGTATCTGTGGTCGCTGAAGATTTCCTACCCCACCACACTGTTTCTGTTGCGTGGCAACCACGAGTGTCGTCATCTTACAGAGTACTTCACCTTCAAACAGGAGTGTAAGTATGCTCAATGATTCCACATTCAGTGGGTATAATTTTCTTTTGGTCTGGGGACAGGCATCATTAAATATTCGGAAAGTATTTACGACGCCTGCATGGAAGCATTTGACTGCCTGCCATTGGCCGCTCTGCTGAACCAACAGTTTCTGTGCATACACGGCGGACTGTCGCCAGAGATTTTCACACTCGAAGACATCAAGACGGTAATAAATTTCGCTCGCTGAAATGTTTACAGCCTAAGCTAATGTGTGTGCGTGTATGCAGTTAAATCGTTTTAGGGAGCCACCCGCCTATGGACCTATGTGCGATCTATTGTGGTCCGATCCGTTGGAGGATTTTGGCAATGAGAAAACGAATGAGTTTTTCTCACATAATTCGGTTAGAGGTTGTTCGTACTTTTTCAGTTACTCGGCTTGCTGTGAGTTTCTGCAGAAGAACAATTTGCTATCCATAGTGCGTGCTCACGAGGCTCAGGATGCAGGGTAAGTTCGCTCTACAAATACTCGTGGTATATGCTGATAGTAGACAATTCTTCTTCCAGCTATCGCATGTATCGCAAGAATCAGGTTACTGGATTTCCCTCACTTATCACCATTTTTTCGGCGCCAAACTATTTGGATGTTTACAACAACAAGGTATGATATCTCTCTTCGTATTTGTTTACTCACTTTTGCCCGTTGTTGTTGCTATTTTTAAATAATGAAACCAATGACGACACAACGAGTGGTGCGAGTTATCTTTATGTTTTGTTTGTAATATTTTTACGATTTTTTTTTTACAAATATTTTTGCCCCATGCATTCTGTCAAACACCCCCAAAACATTTGACAAAAGGCAGCTGTACTCAAGTATGAGAACAACGTGATGAATATACGACAATTCAATTGTTCACCGCATCCCTATTGGCTGCCCAACTTCATGGATGTCTTCACATGGTCGCTGCCCTTTGTGAGCGAAAAGGTAAAAGTTTTAATGCAGGAATAATTCAATTGTTATTAAATTACGATTCTGAAACTATACACTTCTGATGCAGTTAGTTCCCTACAATTGTGGATAGTTTAGGTTTTTATACTCTGTACCAAAGGTACACAGAGCATATTAACAGCTAGAAGGAAGCATCTTCGACCCCATAAGGTTATATATTCTTGATCAGCATCAACAACCGAGTCGATATCCGTCTGCCCGTTCGTCTGTCTCTCAGAGATGGTAAGAGATGGAGGTTTGACAAGTATGGGACTTAAGCTTTTTATACTTGCAGGCAGATCAATTTTATTTTCAATTTTTGACACTCCCCCTTCCGACACCGCAATGTACAAAAATCGTCATATCTCTGACAGATTGATAGAAGGTTTGTTTTTTTTGGACATAATTAGTAATCAGAAATTTTAATCGATCCGCCGAAGGAACGGTAAGGATCCGGGTGAACGGTAGTCGAGCTATAAAGAAATCAAATCACTTATGATAGGCAGCACCGACCGCTACCTTAAGGCAAGCCTTGTGAGGTACCGAGTATATTATAGTCGGGCTTGACCGACTTTCATTCTTGTTAAACTTTTGTTTTGTCAAATTATTAAGTGGGTCAGTGTCTGCTTTCCGTGGAGCCAACATAGACTCGGATCACTACCTTGTTGCAGCCAAAGTACGCACGCGGCTCGTTGTGGCACATGCCGCACGCTCTAGTACACAACGGACTTCCGAAGACTACACAGCAAAACTCACCCATTTGCTCAAGGAAATCTCACCTTTCCCTTCAGGTATAAGTGAACAGTGGAAACATATTTCACACTCCATGAGTACGGCTGCCAAGGAGATTCTCGGATATGCCGAGCACTCCCGAAAACAGTCATGGTACGATGATGAGTGCCGCAGCGCTACAGCGGAGAAAGACGCTGCCTACAGGAGAACTCTGCAGTCGGGAGCAACGCGAGTTGTCAAGGAGCGATACCGAAATAAAAGGAGAGAGGAAAAGCGCCTTTTCTGAAGGAAAAAGAATGAGAAGGAAAGGCGTAGGCGTCAGGAAGTCGAAAGCCTGTTCGGCATGAGTAAGACTCGAAAATTCTACCAAAAAGTTCGGCGACTAGCCGAAGGTTTTAGGCCTGGAGCCTCACTATGTAAGGACGAAGACGGAAATTCTTGTCACAGATCCTCAATTGGCACTAGACAAATGGAGGCGATGACGAACACAATGACGCCTCTGGAGAAGTAGCGGAACCACCAATCAATAATATAGAAATAGACCCACTGACCATAGCGAAGTCTGGTTAGCCATAAAAAGGCTAAAAAATAACATCAGCTGGAGCTGATGAGCTGCCCGCTGAACTGTTCAAGGCTGGCGGTGAGCAGTTGGTAAAGTGCATGCACCAACTCCTATGCAGAATTTGGTCTGAGGAGAGCATGCCCGAAGATTGGTGTCTAAGTGTTCTCTGTCTAATACTTAAAAAAGGAGAGCCTGCAGTCTGCGCCAATTACCGCGGGATCAGTCTCCTACCCATTGCATATAAGTTTCTGTCACTTATGTGAACGTCTAAAGCCGAAAATGAGCGAACTGATCGAACCTTATCAGAGTGGTTTTAGACCTGTTAAGTCCTCCATAGACCAGATATTTACATGGAGACAAATACTGGAAAACCCATGAGGCGGAAATCAAAACCTACCATCTTTTTATTCCCTTGCAGAGGGTATTATAAAATTGTGCGGATGTTTGTAACGCATTGAAGGAAGCATCTCCGACCACATAAAGTATATATATTCTTGATCAGCATGACGAGCTGAGTTCATTTAGCCTTGTCCGTCTGTCCGTCTGTCTGTTTCTATGCTATCTCCTCCGTCAGTTTTAAAACTATCCTCACCAAACTTTGCACGAAGTCTTTTGGTACAAATACGCTGCACATTTGTCGGAACCGGCCGGATCGGATGACTATAGCATATAGCTGTCATAGGAACGATCGGTCGAAAAACTAGTTTTAGTGAGAAAAACTTTTTTGTTTTTAATGGAACAGCCTCCAAAGTACGCATTTCTTAGTTTACTATCCTTTTCCATGAAATCGGATGACTATAGCATATAGCTCCCATAGGAACGATCGGTCGAAAAACTAGTTCTAGTGAGAAAAACTTTTTTGTTTATAATGTAAACGTACTTTTTATTGGCATACACCTATTTAATATACTTTTTCACAATTTTACAAAGTTTGGTCGAAATCAGATGACTAGTTTTAGTGAGGAAAACTTTTTTGTTTTTAATAAAAACGTCTCTTTTTATTGGCATATTCTTATTTTATATCCTTTAACACATTTCTACAAAGTTTTATCAAACTCGGATGACTATAGCATATAGCTGCTGTATGAATAATCGGTCGAAAAAGAAGTTGCAGTGAGAAAAACTTTTTTGTTTTAAATGGGATAGCCTCGAAATTTCGTTATTAAAAGTGTTTTATGCTTTTCCATGATCTCACCAAGTTTGGTCGAAATCAGACATCTTTATATGTAAGTAGTATGGATCTCATAGAAAATTAAGGTCCAAAAAGTAGTCTTAGTTAGAAAAACTTTTTTGTTTTCAATGAAAGCTGCAAAACGAAGGTATCCCATTGAAAAACCTTCGGCCGAGCCGAAGTTTGAATCTTTCCCTCTATTTTTGTTGATTATAATAAAAAATGCCGCTTTCGACACACCGATAAGGTCAAAGTTCTTTGAAGCCCAGTCTACTTTTGGTATACCAGCAAAGTACTTTCGACTTTGCATGATGACGTTGAAAAGTACACAATGCTCCGTCAAAATAGGAAAGAGGCTCTCCGAGCCTTTCGATACCAGGGGAGGACTTAGGCAGGGTAACACCTTATCGTGTAACTTCTTTAATCTGCGCCAGAGCCCAAATGCTAACAGATCGGGCACCATCTTTTTTAAAGAGGTAATGCTTCTTGCATATGCCGATGATATTGACATTATCGGCAAATCCGAACGGGCGGTAAGCAAGGCGTTTTCAGAGATTAAGAAGAAGTCAATACGAATGGGCTTAGCGGTAAATGAGGAAAAGACGAAGTTCCTAGTCTCAGCGCGCAGTAAAACTACACTTCTTGGACAATCTGTTGCAATGGGAGAGTAAAACTTTAAGGTTGTAAGAGACTCTGTCTCTTTAGGGAACGATGATTAACAGCGACTACCACATCAGTCTGGAGATCCCAAGAAGAATAACTCTTGAAAACTGATGTTACTACGGACTGAGTTAGGAGTTCAAGAGCAGAGCCCTCTCTCGAAAAACGAGTCCAGCAATACGGCGCAGAAGCATGGCAATTAACAACAGTGGATGAGGAGGCGATCGGCGTGTTCGAGAGAAAAGTCCTTTGGAGGATTTATGGACCTGCAAAAGTTGCCGATAAGTTCCGCACACGTATGAACCACGAACTGTATGAGCTCTATGGGGACTCTTATTTAGTAACAAATTTCGACCAGGAAAATGCTTTTGACTAATGATGTTGGATGATGTTAGATGTGCTCAGGGTATTATGAGCTGCATCAGAAGAGTACAGTGTACAGCGTTGTACAAAATAGTAGTAGGTATATATGTGTTCCTAACTCAAGTCCCATTTCCTCAAGGTCACCGAAATGTTGGTTAATATACTAAATATATGCTCGGATGATGAACTAGTAGCCGGACCCGATGATGAGCTGGAAGAAGGTAAGTCTTGGGGACTGGGCAAAGCATTTGAAATTTGTCGTTTCGTCTTCAATGTCGTACACTATTGCTTTTGGTTCATCTGGGCAAACATACAACACTTCAATAACAAACTAATTTTCTGTTAAAACTATTTTCAAAACAACAACAAAACATTTGAAACACGAACTAAAACCACCAAAATCCCACACACACACACACACTCAACACAACAGAACTCCGCAAGAATATTGTACTTATGCCAGTGAACGTGAACAATAACAATAATACGCCCAGTAAGCCAGGTAAGCTCTATGTAAAAGCTAATCGCTGCTAAGTAAATGAGAGCTTTTGCATGGCATTGTGTCAGCTAACTGCTGAATTCGAAGGGAAGCTTTTAAAAAAAAGCTGTGAGAAAATGCCAAGTTGGAGTAGGTCCGTTACGGCATTCAAAAGTAGCGCTGACGACAGCAAAACTGTTAGTTTAACAGCGGCATGTTGTTGCTGTTGGCACATCTACGAAAATCAAACCCGAGTAACAACAAATCGATGTACTTGTTGTTTATATTGGCCGTGATAAATTTTTGAATGCAGCATTTGGAACAACAATAATTTGCTTTGGCTACAATATAAGGACTGTTTCGGATTTTAAGAATTCGTAATTGGTAAATGTTTAGTTAAGATCTGGCTATGATCAGCTTAAGCGATGTAAATATTTTTACCCACTTTAAAGATATTTCAACTGATGATATCTCAAATCCACAGCTTCCATGTCGGCGGCACGTAAGGAAATAATAAAGAACAAAATTCGCGCCATTGGTAAAATGTCGCGTGTCTTTTCTATACTAAGGTGAGCTGAAAGGCATGCCAAGGGAAATCCAAGTTAACTGGCCTTAATCACTTTCAGAGAAGAATCAGAGAGCGTTCTACAATTAAAGGGTCTAACGCCCACGGGCGCCCTACCCGTGGGTGCCTTGTCTGGTGGTCGAGACTCGCTGAAGGAGGGTAAGTTTCTGTTTACTAATTACTCATCACACTCAATCTTACCACTTAAATCAGCAGCTCTGCAAGGTCTAACCGCAGCCACACACATTCACTCATTTGCCGAGGCCAAAGGTCTGGATGCGGTCAATGAACGTATGCCGCCCCGTCGACCACTTGTAATGAGTGCCAGCAGTAGCAGCATTACCACCATTAGTAGCTCCAACAACAACAGCACCACCAACAACAACAACAATACTACTAAAGTTAATAGCACCAGTACCGAGTCCACCTCGTCAGTGACCAGCAGGACTACCGTAAAGTCGGCCACCACCAGCAATGTGCGTGCCGGTTACGTGTCCAAGAAGTTCTCATAGTTCTACCTTTTTTTGTTTTCTTTCTTTCTGTAATTCTTATTTATTTATTGCTAGTTACAAATTTTATACACAAAACAAATTGGACAAAATTTTACATTTAGCATAGAATCTCCTCCCTTTTTAAGAAAGTATACTCAATGCAAGATTAGCGCAAATTTCTACGTGACATGAAAAATTTTTCAATAAAAATGCCAGTAAATAGCTCAGAAAAATATTTGTTCAGCTATTTCGAACGTTTTGTGTTTGCCATTTCTTGAGTGAGGGCTAGGGAGGAGGGGATTGTCAATCAAGCGTTACATTTCCAAGTACACAAAAAAAAACAAGAGTCATTAAATGAGAACTTTGTGATATTTAGCAAAGCCAAAGCATACAAATTAATCACAAGTTAATGTCATTTTTGTAGAACTCAAGATTTCTATACAGATCTTTTTTGTTTTTTTTTTTTTTGTTGCTCGGTATTTTACAATGTCATTTAAAAACGTGCGCACTCAGACAGCAGACAGCAGCAGCAACAACAGCAGCAGCAGAAGATAAAGCAATTAAGGTGATAAACAATTTCAAGTCGAAGTGTATGCAAAATGCAGCTTACTAAATGCATGTATGATAAATTGCTGAAAGTGCAAACCGCTTACAAAAGTGCTAGGACTTTAAAATGGAAAACTATCCTCGCCTTCTAAACTCAAAAAAACCTGAAGAACTTTGAACTTAATTTAAGACCTAGAGATTTTAGTATTAACGATAGGTCTTTGAACTAAACTAGGAGGACTTTACGTATTGTTGGAGAGTGCGGTGAAAGGACTGTCACTCGACAAAAGTTTACATATGTTCGTATGTGTCGTCGAGACTGAAATCAGTTCAGTCGGACCATGATGAAAATACGAGGGCCGTCCCGAAAATGGCCGACCTAGCACAGTAGTGTTGGAAAATGTTCACAAAAAATATTAAAAAAGGGGAAGTACCGACTATTAAAAGCTTAAGTTTGAAGTTTGGTGCCTTTACCTTGCACAGTTTTTTTTGGTCGATTTTAATAGAGAGCGCTTGTTATAGATTTGCAAACATGGACAAAATTGGTCATCGTTATGTGATACAATACTTTCATATAAAAGGTCTTAGTCCAACCAATATTAAAAAGGAGCTGGATTCTACCTTACGTAATTCTGCTCCCTCGTTTACAACAATAAAATATTGGGTGGCTGAGTTTAAGCGAGGTCGTTTGAGCTGCGAAGATGAACATGGTAATGGGAGTCCAAATGAGGTGACCACTTCAGAAATGGTGGCCAAAATTAAAAGATGTGTATTGAGTGACCGGCGATTGAAAGTTCGTGAGTTAGCTGAATGTGTAGGCATTTCAAAAAAGGCTGTACATCGCATATTGACCGAAAAATTGGACATGAAAAAGTTATGCGCAAGATGGGTGCCGCGTTTGCTGTTCCATCATGACAATGCGCCGGTTCACACCTCTGCCGTTGCAATGGCTAAAATTAATGAATTAAAATTTGAATTGCTACCTCACGCCCCTTATTCGCCAGACTTAGCTCCCTCTGATTATTTCTTATTTCCAAACTTGAAAAAATGGCTCGGAGGAAAAAGATTTGGCAACAATGAAGAGGTGGAGTCCGAGGTTAATGCCTATTTTGAAGAGCTTCACAGTTCTTATTATAAAAAAGGTATCGAAGCTATTGAACATCGCTGGGAAAAGTGTATCGACCTAAAAGGATCCTATGTTGAAAAAAAAAAAATGATAAATTTTTGTGTTTTAACCGCCCTCGTAGTATAAGGTGGTCCCGTCTGTAAAATCTCTTCCTTATTGTATGTTGACAAATGAAAGTGAGCCAACTAATTTCATGTGAGTGAGTGAAACGGCAACATTTTCTGTGTTTAACCCTTAGAAAGGCAGTGGGGAACATTTGCAGCATACTGTACCAACCAGAGATCTGCCAGAGTGCCTTTTTTCTTGACTCAAGTATACTTGTTGTAAAAGCGTCTTGGGTATGATTTGCCACTCAAAATATGAAGTCAGTTTATATACTCACTCATATCGTACCAGTATTTCTGTTACTGGTCTTTGTTTTGAGCGGTTGGCAAATTTACTTGTTCCTGCTTTGAGCGACACCGCACAATACTTTCGCCTTTGAGTGGGCGGCCGCACGCAGACTTTGCAGGTTACATTCCAATTTTACTCAGACAGCAAAGAGGAATACGCAAATAACCCAGTGCTTTGAGCACACATTCTACCAATACTTAAGTTTAACTTGAGAATTGCTCTTCGCATTTGTTGGTTTCAAAAGCACGCGTCACGTTTGCCTAAGTTTGTATATGAATAAATTTATTAAAGATCGATACAAAAAATTTGCTTGTGGTATAAGAATAATAAGAACAAGAGTGTTAGGCTTTTCCACGAGCGACGTTCCAAGGCCCTTATTTTAAAATTCGAAAATATTTTCATAAAAAACCAAGGTTAAGTGCTCGATCAAATTGAAAGGGTATGAAAACTTTTTCAGGGATGAATTTGACGAGAAGTGAAGGAAACGAACAGAAGCCGAAGACAGAACAGAGAGCAGACACACCTTCTCCAGTAAAAAAAATTCCACAAACAGCAAGCATGAGTAAAAGACAACTCAAGTGAGAAAGCGGCTGATAGAAAATGTGTTGCTTGAATTGTTGGTGGATAATTTCACACTCAAGCTTCCTGTTTCTGTGAGTATTTCCAATACGCTACGCGAGTGGCGCGAGTGTTTTCGGCACTTAAGTGCGAGACACAAAACTGCCGCGAGTAGAAATACTACTGCATACATTTTATTGGAGTGGTCGAGATACCCGAGTGCGAAAATATCAAGTACTTATGCAGTGCACTTGCAGTTGCAGTAGCAGATCTCTGGTAGCAATCTATGCCCAATGTCGAATGATTTTCGGTTCACGCGCGGTTCACGCTTAGGCTCTGGTATTGCATCTGGCATGAGACGTCTTCTCTTCGACACCTGGCCTTTGTTGGTTAAAGGCTTTCAATCGGTAGTTTAAAATGTGAATGGCAGATTTTTCCATTTGGACCAAAAACAACATACTAAGGATTCTTCCCACAATTTTCATTTTTTTCCATCTTTGGAACATGCATAAAATTTTTCTCCTCACGTAAGGGTTAAAGCAACGAACAAAATAATCCGAAAAAAATTTCGACCGATAGGAGCCTACTCTGTTGACAACCTGCCATGTACTGACAATAAGGGACTAATCAATACCTCATAAGTCGTACCGTCAGAGCTAGGCAGTTCTATAAATTATATTCTCAAATATATAAGTTCCCAAAAGTATTCCAAATCTGAGTTATTACACATATAAAGGCAAAAAGTTTTAATTCGAAATAAACCCTTTATACGAAAACTTCTATATATTTCTGGGACACCCCCGATTAAGTATATTTCGAAATATTTAAAAGTCTTTTTTATCATACTTTTCGATTGAAACTTTTTTAAGTCAAGCCCGATTAACTCTTAGTTTGCGTCCAACTCACTTCAGTGCTACACAGACGGATCTCTGAAACCTCAAGGAAATGGTCTTGGGGTGGCAGGACCAGGAACGAAAAGGTTTAAGTCAATGGTAGAATTAACTAGCATATTTCAAGCAGAAGTATGTGCTATCTCGCGAAGCGCAGACCTCAATATGGAGAAACACTACCATAATAGAGAAATTGCTATCCTCTCAGATAGACAAGCAGCAGCTCGTCTTAGAGACAAAGAACAAATTGGACCAACTACACAGAGGAAAAAAGCGTGTTCGGGAAATAAGATTTCTTCATCTCAAAATATGAACAGAATGTTCTCTTAAATTTTTTTGAGCAAATTTTCCAAATGTTTTTGAAATGAGCACAATTCAGTTCACCTCAACCACCGCACCGAAAAGTATAACTTGCTATTCAGACGAGCTGTATCAGCACTGGGGAATAGCCTAACCGTCTAAGACGGCTGCCCTCGTTGCGTGCGACACCACAAAGGCCTTGGGCTCTAGTTCCAGTCAGTCCCGAAAAATTTTTATTTATTTAATAACAATTAATCAAAGCAGCTGGGTTGTTGTTCACTAGAAGCGATGTCTCTGCGGTCCTGGACGGGGTAGTTTGGGCCTGGACGGTGGTGGATCTGGACGGCGGACCTGCTCCTGAAATGCAGGGAGCGTACACCTCAACAAGATAAATAACCTAAGGATAATACCATTTTGTCGGCAATGAAAAATATTACCAATGGAATGTAAAGCTCTTGTTTTTGAGAAGCATCTAATAAGCTTTGCAGTCGAGAATATTTAAAAACAGAGGCTACTGCTAAACCTTCTGCAGCCTAATTTTTTTTATGTCTACAATTTTTGTTGAACCAAACCTAAATTTCAGGCTCTTATTTGTAAAGTATTTTGGTTCAAGGCTCGGTTAACAGTAAAATCAAAGTCGGAATTCCGGGGTAAAACTGGTTCAATTCGGCGCCTGCCGCACACAAGGAGATGCCACGACAAGTGCAATTGCCTCGCTTTGAAGTGAGATAAAAAAACAGCACCAATGCGTTTCGGCGCAGGGCGCCAGAGGGTCGCACAAGGCCGCGGCGAAACAGGTGCAGTGTGTGCAAATAAAAAAACAAAATATATGAATTGTGAGTATCTCGGTTACCGTCTCGAGCATCGCTAATAACACAGTTCAACAAATATTGGGTCATCGCTGGCCAGAGAATGAAATTGGTACCATTCGACAAGACAATTTTCAGAATTTCTCTAGGACGACAAGTTTTTGAGAAGAATATGGTCAAAGTGGTTAAAAGTGCCTAAAATGGGCTGCTCCCAAGTTAAAGAATCGTACCCACCGCTGGAATAAAGTGATTCGCCTTTGTTTAACTCTTTTCCAAGCAGAGCTAGTCACTATACTATAGCTTTGCTTATTTTTAGAAAAAAATTTATGAATGTGACCCTTAATTGCACGTGTTAATGGTAAATCTCGTAGAAATTGGCTTTTAAGATTTAGAGCTTTTTTGTGCGCAATGAAGAAAAGTGGTTTTACTCGATGTGGATCCGTTGCAGCCAACAAACTCAGGAAATAACAGACTTAACCGGTGAAAACAACATTTTCCAGGTAAGAATTATAAAAAAAAATTCTTTATTAAATCTTAAGCTTTTTTAATAGGTGCGCTAGCGTAGTGTGTTATAACTTGAGTAAATGACCACGGAATCTACATATATAACAAATTAGAAAGTCGGTCAAACCCGACTATATTATACTCTGTACCTGAGAGTATATGTCGAAACTAATCTCTCCTTTTCTCTCTGAGATCTGTGAGTTCAGAGTACGGAATACAGAGTATAATGATTAAAGAGCCCTCGAAGTTCACTTTATTTCATTCTTTCAATTCCCGAGATTGTCTACTTTCAAATAAAATCCGATTGGTGTAACTTGCTAAATATAAGACTTTAGTCAATTATAATAATGATAATTATCATATCGTAGTTGACAGCAGCAGTGCTGACTTATCAATTCACAATTTCACGCAATATAAATTTAAATTTTGACAACAATACCCCAAACCAGCTACAACAAATGGGAGCGAAATCATGTAACATTTCAACAAGTAGAACTGGAGACTATTAAGATTTATATGTGTCACTTGACATTGACTAAGCAGAAGTTGATTCAAAATTGGTGCGGACACTATTTGATCACCAGACATCAGAGCGACGAGAGGGAGATTAACTCTTTGGCAATGTTTGCTTACGCAGACGCTACGCTAAAGTAAACTACGGACATCGTACGAGTAAATATGTCTGCACCACGCACGAGATAAAAACGCGAATCAGCCGACGACCAGCAGTCAACAGCAGCAGATTCACGTGCATTGTCGACTGTAAATCATCGCATCGACACATGTATCTCTCAGATACTCGTACTTATACAAGAGCAAACAATCATATAAACGGTCGCTGACGTGAAATGGGGGGCCCTTAGTTACATTGCACGTTTTTAGTGTCTCATTTTTATGGATTTATCTTAAAGCGAGCTGCAAATTTGAATTGGAATAAACGTTTTGCAAGTAAAAATAAATTACCTGCCGCCGATGCTGTCTGCGACAGAACTTCGGCTTTCGTTCGCTGCGCCATATAACGGCGCTTCAGGTCACACAGCGGCGTTAGTCGCTAATTGAGATCCGCACTTAACGCGAGCGCGGACCCCATAAATAAACTGCGCCTCAAGCTGAGCTGTGATATCCACATTCTCGTTCTTGTCTCAGTAAATTTTTTTTTGCATTTGGAAATGCATTCCATTCAATTTGTGTTGATTTCGGGCCTCATCTGGGGCTTTCTGGCAGCCACCATACAGCCGCCGCCTTTGATACAAACTCTGAGTGCTGGCGGGGATATCGGGCCAGAGTTTAAGTTGGATCAACCGGGAGGCAAGGCGTCAGTATTAGAAGGTACGTAAATGTATTTATTACGCTTAACTAATTTCTCATTTGACATGCACGTTCTAAGGCAAAACCAAAGGCGCTTTCAAGCGTCGCAATTTGATACGTGAAATAATTTATGCTAGTTGAACTTGAACTAATATAGTCAATTGTAGTCGGTGGAGCCTAAAAAAAGAAATTTAATTTAAGTCTAGAAAATCTGTTTATAAAAGTAGAATAGCTTAGAATTTAATAAAATGTGCTAAAACTAAAGGAGATTCACTTGTTTTTCTATGCAATTCACTATTTTAATGTTAGGAATGTATATTTATTTAGGTGTTAAAGCAGAAAATTATATAACTTATTCTATAATTGGCACTAAGCCCTGCTCTATGCATGAATACCTATTAAAGTCGAATTCGTAGAAAAAAACTAAGCAACCATTTTCAATAAAACGACTTGCAAACGAACTAACTAGGGCGGATCTCAGAATGATTAGTTATTAAAAATTTGACAGTAATTTTACAGAGTTTTTTGTTAGGAAATCAATGGGCGTATTCAGCAGATAAATAAGATTTACGATTACTGATTTATGAATGGCGATTTTTATCTAAATTTGACAATCATCATTGGTGAGACCGTTTATCGATTGTACGGCCAACTGTTAACACCAAAATTGAAAATGAGCAGACAAACTTACAGCATTAAAAACCCTCAAAAATTGTGAGAATGTATTTTTGAGCAAATGTAATAGGCCAGAGAATAACCTAAACTAAGCATCTAGTGTCATTCAGCAGAGAATCATCAGAAATTGCAAGTCATACATCTGTAATCGTAAATCGGACTTATCTGCTGAATGCTCCCATTGTATATATCAGGGCTGCAAACCAAAACGATGGCGTAAGTTAAAGTCTGCCATGACCGACTTCAGTGAAATTAATGGTTTATAGCCATTCCTAAGGTTAATTAACAGAACATTAATGTAAATATATCAACATTATGTTAGCAGATTGCGCTTACTGCTCTGAAAACAATGCAACATTCTTTATAGCCTCTATATCTCTAACATTTATTATCCGAAGTTTATAAAAGTTTTAGAGATGGTAAGCTCACATTCACTAAAGTGCATAATATGAGCTGGATATCATTAAAGTTGTAAGAGGTTAATTAAAACAAACTTGATCTGCCTGCAGCTAATACCCACCAAAACTCATTCCAACCCAAACAACCGGCGTCCTAGAAATCGTCGGTTGGTCAAACCTCCGTTTTTGTTGGGAGATTTTGGCAAACCAACCAATAAAACAATACATTAAGCAATCAATAGCGAATTCACGAACCCACGCAATATATCAGTTGTTTTTATAGTAGGACCATATACAACTCGAACCGCTTTCGGCTGACTTCGAACGAAACCGAAGTTCGGGCGCGGTTTTACTAGCGATTTGCAAACCAACCGAAGCCTAAATCTCTAGAGATTTCCAGGACACCCCCGAAACAGTCTTTTTCGAGCCCTTTGGTTGATTAAAAAGAGATAAGAAAATTACTCATAAATATGCTCAAAATGTGATTTCTGGATTTGTGACTCGAAAAAGACTCGCAAAATGATTCGAAACTGATCAGAAGATAAAAACGACTCTTCAAGAAGAGTCGCGGCTATGGTACCATTTTCTCCCGTCAAAAGTATAATTTCCTATCAGAAAATGAGCCCATTTACGACTGGTTAAATCAGATCAAGGACTCGAAAAAGACTCGAAAGTGATTAAAAATTTAAAAAATCTTAATTAATACCCAGAGTCCGCATCTAGCTCTTCCAGTAGTCTCTGAGATTCAGGTGTTCATACAGACGGACTGACGGACGGATATGGCTGATCATGAATATATATACTTTATGATAACGGAGATGCTTCCGCCTGTTACTTACATTTGCACGCCCAAAATGTATCAACGGTACGGGTACGGTAATTTAAGGTTCTAGGTTTATGGCCAAAGGTTTTGCTTCGAACCTTGGTTCGCCCAAAGCTTTCAAAATTGTAATAGAAAATAAATTAATTTACTGAATATTCACAATATTCTGGCCTCCTCCCGTTTTCGATTTTGATCAAATCAAGCGGAGTCGCACTGAGTCGATGGCAAAACGGTTTAGCCGAACTCCCCGATCGGTTCTTGAAAATCAGAGTTTTTACCAGTTCAACACTACTAATTTGTAAGCGATAAAAAGCTATTATTATTTCATAAATTTTATGATTATTTAAAAGTAAAGTGTAAGTATGAATTTAGAACTCCGATGTCGAATAACTGTTACATTATGCTATTTCTTAGATCAGGCATAATAATGTTTAAGGTGGTGAAGCAAGTGTGAAGACCAGAACTTTACAATGCTTGACTCCGACTGTTTTCTTATTATACTTTTCTATAGATGCTGGTCTATAATTTTTCTTGAACGGAAACTTTAGGTTAGGAACAAATCTAGGTGAAAAAGACGTTTTAAACTATAATGTAAAAATGTGATCAATTCATTTAGTTCTATGCCTTAGTATTGGGATTATCAGAAATGAAGTCAGCCCTGAGCATTAAAAATTCATCCAATTCTTGACAGAAGTAATATGTGCAATATATGCATTTAAATAAAGGGAAAGCTATATTAAGTTAAAAGGAAATAAGCTGAAAAACTGTTTAGACACTGAAAGACACTAAAACCCAGTTCAGCAGCAATCATATCTTGAATCCACCTGAAGTCTGGCCTAATTGTAGCTTTTACTAGGGCTACATATTTCACTTTAGTTAAAATCAAAAAAATGTTTCTTAAAAGTTGATAAACTTGATCTTTTGACTCCCAGGTTGCTCGGGATCTCAAAATGTTTATTGTTTATTTGTAAGCAATTGTAATAGATCTGTCTGTACATAATAAAATCATTTGGAGGTCTAAAATGAGTAGACAAACAACTCTTAGCTGCTCTTATTTGACGTTTAACTTAACGAGCTGTGGAAATTTTTAAGCAATCATTTCCTATGTCAACTTGTTACATTGCCATCGATTAACACGTTAACAGCTTTCCATCAGAATTAAAAAAATAAAAAACATTAAATTTAAAGTACCCTGAAATTAGTAGTCAAGCAATTACCTGCTTAACTGTATTGTGCTATAATTTGACTGAGTGGAATATTAATCAGAAAATAAATTGCGGTTTATATGGCGAATAATTTTAGCAAAGCAAATAAATAGATCCAGGCATCGATTTTAGTTTTCAAAAGTTGGGCACATGTGTTCTTCTAAAAACGACACAAATTAGATTGTTTTTTGATGTTGAGCGATTTGTAGACCACAAGAGAATAAGTTATTCTAAAAGTTGTTCTAGATTTTCTTATTAAACTTTCCTGCCAAGTTTAAGACTCAGTCGCCCAAAACGGACCAGAAGAAGTCGATAGGCAGTAGTCTTTTTTATTATTTCTAAGTTTTTGCTTAACGTTCGGTTCAAATTTTAGGTTCGGAACACCTTCAGGCTCAGCATCTATTTTTTAAAAAGGCTAAGTTCAAAGTTCGGTTTACAGAAAAATAAAAGTCATAGGCCCGGGAGTGGCTCAGCGGGTAGTGTGCGCGACCGCAAAAGGTCGTGGGTTTAATCCAGCCTCACAACATCTAATGAAAAGTTTTTTCTTTAAATAAACTAACACACCCGGTCACCCCTCACTGCTTTTGGCGCCAGCTTTGTGGTAATTAGTCATGCAAAAGTTTCTCAAACTGCCGATCGGATTTGGCGTTAAACGGTAGTTCTCTTTCTCTTGTGTGAAAATTAGAAGCGCACAAGCCAAGAGATTGAGGCTGTGTCAAGCCATTTTACATTTTACAACTCCGGGTTCGAGTCGGCTTGGCTCAAAACCGGTCTGCATCCCTGTGACCAGTATAAATCTTTGCACATAGTATGAAATGAGCGTTTTTTTTTTTTGTGAAAATAAACACTAATTATTAATGGGAAAGAAAAAACATTTTATTCAAAGTATTGGCCATAGTGTTCTACACATTTTGACCACCTTTCTGGCAAATTGTGGATAAGACGCCAATAAAATTGTTCGTCTTTTAAAGCAAACCAACCAGACACCCAATTTTCGACCTCCTCGTAGGAATGAAAGTGCTGCTCAGCCAATGCGTGTCCCATCGATGAAAACAAATGGTAGTCGGAAGGAGCCAAGTCTGGTGAATACGGCGGGTGGGGTAGCAGCTCCCAGCCAAGTGTTTTGATTGTATCCTGAACCGGTTTTGCTTTGTGTGCAGGTGCATTGTCATGGATCAAAATTACCTTGCCGTGTCTTCTGGCCCATTCTGGTCGTTTCTCGATCAATGCATGGTTCAAATTGATCATTTGTTGTCGGTAGCGATCAGTATTAACGGTTTCACCAGGTTTTAGGAGCTCGTGGTACACCACACCTTTCTGGTCCCACCAAACACACAGCATTGTCTTCTTGCCGAATCGATCTGGTTTTGCAGTCGATGTTGATGGTTGTCCCGGATTAACCCATGATTTTTTCCGTTTAGGATTCTTAAAATGAATCAATTTTTCATCGCCAGTAACAATCCGATGCAAAACCGATTTTCTTTCGTGTCTTTGAAGCAAAATTTCACAAGTGTTTTTTCGGTTTTCCATCTGTCTTTCATTCAATTCATGTGGCACCCATTTTCCACACTTTTGGATCTTTCCCATAGCTTTCAAACGGTCAGAAATTGTTTGTTGTGCAACATTTAACATTTCTGCCATTTGCTTTTGACTCAAAGTGTCATCTCCATCCAATATCGTTTGCAATTCGGCGTCTTCAAACTTTTTTGGTGGTCTTCCACGTTCTTCAATTATCACATCAAAATCATTATTTCTGAACCGTTGAAACCATCTTTTGCATGTTGCTTCTGATATAGCATGATCACCATATGCCTCGACAAGCATTCGTTGCGACTCTGCAGCACTTTTCTTCAAATGAAAACAAAAAATTAATGCTTTCCGCAAATCATCACTTTCTGGTACAAAATTCGACATTTTTAACACGATGAAAAAATATAATGTTGTCTGTTCAATGACTTGATGTATACTAAATATGTTGCACAGATGTCATAGCAAACAAACAAAAAAAAATAAAGGCTCGTTCACAACAAATGTTCCCTATCGAGACATTTGTATCTTGACGCTCACTTCATACCGGTATACCGGTAAGACTGTTGAAAAAGCGAAACTTCTATCTATAAAACTGTCAGAGATTTTACGTTTTTTATAAATTGCGGGGGCGGGACCTGTCAAACTTCCATCTCTTACCATCTCTGAGATCTGTTTGTTCATACGGACAGACGGACAGACAGACTGACAGACAGACGGACAGAAAGATGGACATACGAACATGGCCAGATCGACTCGGCTGTTGATGCTGATCAAGAATTGCACAAACTTATTATACTCTGTGTACCTCTGGTACAGAGTATAAAAATGGAGGGAAGCTACTACTATGAGTATTTTCAAACCTTTCATCTTGTCATCAGTAAAAATAATTAAAATTGATAAATACGAACTTCTACCGAACCTGAGACGGTTGCACCCTTAGTTGTCCAGTTGGAAAGATAAAATATGACCGACAGTTAGACAATATTTTTCTAATGGAAAATTTTGATTAAATGCGTCTTTGCAGTGAACAAACACACAATCGAATTTAATAATTCTGCGTTCTAGAAATAGAATTTCTCGCTTTAATTACAAAAATGTTGCACTCGGGTTTTTACAAAGGGGATTTACATTTTAGGAATTCGAATTGTCTAAACGCTTTCAACCAAGTGCTTGGCTAAGGCTACGTGCGCGCACGACCCAATGAATCTAAATAATTAGCCGCTCATACTAGAAATACTTGAAATAACTGGCGAGTGCCAAATGAATCTCACTAGAAATCATTTAAATTTTAAATGCGGCGCAAATGGTGACTTATCCAATCGATGTTGTTATCCAATTTATCTCAATAGATAAGCAGTTTTGGACCAAGGTTGGCTTTAGCCAGCTGAAGAACATCATTGGCAAGGCAAAGAAGGCCAAGGAGCACTCGTATGCGAAGAAGGCCAGGAACATAATTATTTTCATAGGCGATGGCATGGGTGTGTCCACCATAAGCGCGGGACGCATCTACAAGGGTCAGTATCTGAAGCATGGCCATGGCGAGGAGGAAACGCTGGTGTTCGATGACTTTCCCAATACCGGAATGGCCAAGGTGGGTAAAGCAAATCATTTGAATTAGAAAAGAAGTAAAATTCTGTTTCCTGGCAGACCTACAATGTAGACAAGCAAGTTCCGGACTCGGCAGGTACCGCCACCGCCATGTTTACGGGTGTGAAGACCGATTACGGAGCCATTGGAGTGGACACAACACGCTCAAAGATAAATGCTGCACAGGGTCGGCTGGAGTCTATCATGGACTGGGCACAGGCTGAGGGCAAACGCACGGGTGTGGTCACCACCACCAGGATTACTCATGCCACGCCTGCGGCCACCTATGCTCATATATACGACAGGGATTGGGAATGTGATTCTATGGTTCCTAGTGCCTCGGAGGGCATACATGCTGATATAGCGCGCCAGCTGGTAGAAAATGCACCGGGTAACAGGTTAAATGTGATCCTAGGCGGAGGTCTCTCACCCATGGGTGCTTTGAACTCGAGCGAAGTGAGAACGGTGAAGTTCGAGGGTCCCACGGAGACCATCTGCACACGAAATGATGGACGAAATCTCACCCAGTATTGGCTGCAGCAGCATGCTAACGATAGTGTGCCTGCTTCCCTGGTTCACACACGTGAGCAGCTGCTTAAGGTGGATGTCAAGCAGGTGGATCATTTGATGGGCCTGTTTCGGAACAATCATATCACCTACTCAATTGCTCGAGAGGAGGGAGAGCCTTCGCTGCAGGACATGACTGAGGCGGCCATTGGTGTGCTGGAGCGTGGTGACAACTCCGCGGGCTATGTTTTGCTCGTGGAAGGTGGGCGCATCGATCAGGGTCATCATATGAACTATGCGCGGGCAGCTTTGCATGAAGTCTATGAATTCGATTTGGCCATCCAGGCTGCTCTCAACCTGACCGATTCCGAAGAGACGCTGATTCTGGTTACAGCCGATCATTCGCATGCAGTTACCTTCAATGGGTATCCACTAAGAGGCAATGATATACTGGGTCCAGCCAATCTGCATAAGCCCAAGGATCCCATGGTCTATGAGACCATCACTTATGCCAATGGACCGGGCTACTTTGAGCATCTGGCCAACGAAACACGCCCCGCAAATAGTTCGAACGTTTGGAGAGCCCTGAACCTCTTCACTCAGGAACAGAGACAGTCACCTACTTACCGTCACAAAGCCGCTCTGCCCATGAAGGACGAGACACATGGTGGCGAAGATGTGGCTGTCTTTGCCTCTGGCCCTGGTTCCAGTTTGATACGGGGTGTATTTGAGCAAAACTATTTGGCCTATGTGATGAGCTATGCTGCCTGCATCGGTCCGGCCAAGGACTTTGATGACACCTGCCATGAATGGCCGACGTTGCATAAGAAGGCCAAGAGCGGTGCTGGCATCCTAGCCGCCGCCCTGATACCACTGCTGGCCGCTGGACCGGCCATCTGGACGGGAAGGCGCAGCCTGTAAACTGTATTAGTGAGAATTAATTAGGCTATACGGATTTTGTAGTTAATAAAAACTTTTAGGTGTCCAAGTGAAACTATTGGACCAAACTCAATTGGTTACATAATCTAAATACTCGAGGGGGCAGTGAAAAGTAATGGGATTGCTTACGCCTAACCGAAATATCCGATTAGCCCTTTTCAGAGCTTTGCACGGTGGATGAACTGGTAAGAATTATTTGGGCTTTGAACTGGAAGCATGGTGTGCAGGTTGGTTGTATGAAGGTAGATGTTCTTACGGTTCTGCCGAACCAAACATCTTTCACAAAATGTTCAGCCAAACTTAGCTACGTTAAGTTTGGGATTCGCTGTTTCGCTGTGCGACATTTTTTAGTACCAATTTCTAATTGCTGATTTTCGGGGGTTTTTAGGATTTTGTTTTATTTTTAGGATGCACAAATACAAATGTATTAGATTTTAGCAAACCGTGAACCGGACTTTGAACCGAACCAAGTGAGTAAATATTGCTGAGCCTAAAGTTTAGGTTCGATTTAACAAAAGCTTGAGACATTCTAAGAACTGACATACTGTCTAAAGACTTTGTAATGTCTGGTCTTTATTGCGCTACATAGCCTCATAATCTGCGGGAACATATCATTAGAGTCTCCGATGGCATTAATAGAGAATCGTTGAAATCAATCATTTTAAAGTCTTGGACATTTCATCACCTTACTGACTTTTCCACATTTAAGTTTATTTTGTCTGATCTAAGAAGTAGCATAGTCAAGCAATTACTCGACTTCGACTCGCCTGACAACGACTTCTGCATCTTAAAGTTTAAGTCGTAGAAGTCCACATTTTTTGTGTCAACGGATGGTTCTTGTCTAAACAAGTAAGACCGCTATAACATACTCTATACCTGCCAAAGTTTGTGTTAAGGTGTGTAAAGTGCTTCCCATCGCCGTTGCGGTCGGTGCTGCCCAGCATAAATGCTAGTTTTCCTTATAACTCGACTATTGTTCATCCGATCTTTACTATTCCTTTGGCGGATCGATAAATAAAACTAATTACCAAATATTCATAGAAGGTACGAACCATCTTTTTATAAAACTCTGGGAGATAAAACGTTTTTCCAATTTCCGTGGCCGTGGCCAAGATTGAAAATAAACTTGATCTGCTTGCTAGTATAAGAAGTTTTTGTGGCAAACATGTCGAACCTCTATCTCTTACCTTCTTTGAAATCTGTTTGTTCATACTGACAGACGGACGGACATGGCTAAATCGACTCGGCTGTTGATGCTGATCAAGAATAAGTATATGTACATATCTTATAGGGTAGAAGAAGCTTCCTTTCGACTTTTACATACTTTTGCACAAGCTTAATATACTCTGTGTACCTTTGGTACAGAATATAAAACACTTATTTCATCTTTATTGGACCGGGAAACCTTAGGTTCGGTTATGTCCTGCCTAAAATTGTCATTTTTTAATACTCTGTAAGTCATTTATCTTATTTCGTTGTCAGATACTGTCAGATGCGGAACAAACTTATTTTTAAATGTGCTTATTTACAGCTACATCTAAAAATTTACCGCTTTTTACGAAACTTCACATAAAACTTGCGTGTAACAAAAACTATCCAAATCGGATTAGTTTTAGGAGCACCCCTTATGGAACTTCTTTGTTGAAAATTGTACTAAAACCCCCGCTCCTTTCTTCCTTAGGTTGGTCATCAATCTTTTTATCGGAAAAATATTTCCAAAAATGAAATAAGAGCTCCGCAAAACCTTTGAAAAGATACCCCCAATTTGATTTTTTCAATATTTTACCCGCTTCCACTTCCAAAAGTCTGCCAACATACCGAAAAGGATTCTCCACCACTATTGCTCCATTTGAGGGCTAGCGTCGAAATGCTGTTAAATGGCTAGATTCCAATATTTGAGTTGCGAGTCGCCCACATTGATCAGCACCACTGGTTTGTCCTCCTTCAAATTCTCCAAATGATTTTTTTGTTTTCTTTCTTTTTTGTTCACATTTTTATACCGTGCTCCCGTAAAAAATGGGAACTATAAAGTATATACTACATATTATTGGCTGTTGTATGAATCGTCGATCCTAAAGACTGTAAGGGATAGAGCCAAAAATTTTTGCATGCAGGTAGGTGAATTTGGAAAATTTGCCCGCCTCCCTCCTTTAACCGCAGAAAACTGTCAAAGTCAAAAATTTAAATTAAAGCCTCAGCCATGCTCCCAGTTTCGTATTCGCATAAGTTTGCGATTTGGAGACCAAATTTGGTCAAAAAGCCGGTTTGAAATCTCAAAACTTTTGCGATTGCGAAAACAGGAGCATGGCTGAATATACTATAGCAAGATAGGCCCAATATCTAACTCTTCTGAAAAGTTCAGTAAGAATGGAGAAAAACACCGAAGTTATGCACGAAACAATCTTGCTTTAATGAGCGGGGAGTACAGCTTCGTCAGCTGTGAAAACACATGAAATCAAAGGGAACAGGGTATTTTGGAGTCTTACCTGTTTTTAATTGTGGTACCGCTGATGAGAGTTCATCGGCTTTTTGTAAATAATCGTGTTGGCAGGGCCATACTCATTCTCAGAGCATTCTCTGAGAAATGTGATTAGACGGGATCAGAGAATATTCCAAGCGTCTGAGTGCCTAGCTTAAGAAAGAAATTCGTGAAAAACCTTCAAAGATATTAGTTGATTCAGCCCACATTCATGCTGTGCATTAAAAATGTTGTTATAGGTGTAGTTAACTAGTAAAAAGTAATCCATTATTTTCTCAATATATGGCTTTAGTACTTGATTTACAACAGATGTCGTTTTTAGATGACAGCTAGAACTAAAAAAAGCTTTGACAGTTTTGAATTTGATTGATTTAGTTTCGTTTACGCACGAGTCAAAAATGAACCCTTGCACAGATAAAATACACTACATTTTACAGGCTGCGAAGGCTGATTGCGACTTGACCCCGAGCGTTTTCGCTTAATGTTGTCGTAAGTGATCCGATTGTCATCACCATCATCAACTTCAAAAATGGATTGATTCAGTAGCGATTTACAGATAGAGATTCGGCGCATAAGTTTATTCTGTGTTAACTTTTGTGGCACTCATATATCGAGTTTTTTTTTTATTTCCGGTCTGATTCAAATGGTTCCAATCGGTTTTTTTTTTGCAATGTTCAGCTCCTGTGCAATCGAAACAGTGCTTATCGGGGGTGTCCTGGAAATCTCTAGAGATTTTGGCTTCGGTTGGTTTGCAAATCGACAGAGAAATCCGCCGGTGTCCCAGAACTTCGAGAGATTTCGTTTTCTTCGAAAGTCTAGTTCGAAAGTCGAGTTCGCAAGGTGTGTGTATAAGATTATGCTCCTACTACAAAAACAGTGATATATTGCATGGGTTCGTGAAGTCGCTATTGGTTGGTTATTGTATTGGCTGGTTTGTGTATTGGTTGGTTTGCCAAAATCTCCCAACAAAACACGAGAGGTTTGAAACCAACCGAAAGAGATTTCTAGGACACCGAGAATTGGTTTTGGGTTGGAATTTGGTTGAAAGAGATTTCTGGGACACCGCCGTATATGACGGTAAGCCCTAACGATTTCCATAATTTATTTATTTATTTAGTTCGCCAAATGAACACAGTTCTTAGCAGGCTACACTAATATTTCCTTATGGACAAAAAATACTCAGCTAGCAGTTTCTTTACTATCGATTTGCATAGTAACGGGCAAGGAATTAAACTTTTCAAGAGCCCTACATATGGGTTCATGAAGGAAATAGTCTGTTCGGGAAATTTAGTAGGAAAAGGGTTTGAAATATCTAAGACTCCTACTTGGACTCAACATTTTTGACAATTGTTTCACCGGATACCTGTTTCAGTATCAGGGGTGACGGGGGTGACACAGAACCCACTTCCAACCACATTCTAACCGAAAACCAATTCTTAGGTGCCACAGAAATTTCTTTCGGTTGGTTTCAAACCTCTCGTGTTTTGGGAGGTGATTCAGATAAATTCACGACCCAAACAATTTTTATAAGCAAAATTAATTTTGGAAATGTTAACATTGTTTTTCTGGATAAGTTGCATCAAAAGAATATCAAATTTAAGTTGGTTAACTATTAAAATTTGCTTTTCAATAATAGTTCGCAAAACCAATCGAAGTCTACCATATCATCTAAAATCTACCTACCACTGGCGCCATCTACCTGCCTCAGTAGCGCCACATGGGCAATTTGTCATCAACAAACGAGCCAAGGGTTGCCAAGTTTTGCTTTAGGATTGGCGCCGAAAATTTTTTTAATTTTTAATTTTGATTTTGGGTAACACGACTTTAGTTCGAATTATAATATTAGCATGAATCAGAAAACTTATACCACAACTAACAGATATCAACTTAACATCAAATTAATTAATTTAAAACTAAAATAAGGGAAATTTTGCTTGCGCGTGATGCAACCCTGTTTGGTGAGATGGATAATTATCTTAAGACCCAATTGGACCAGTGTTCTTTCCCACTTAGAAAATCAAATCTCTCGAAGTGCTGTGGCATCGAAGGATTTTTTTGAGAGATTATCAAACCAACCGACGGCTAAATCTCTTAATGCTTCTGTGTCACCCCCGATATTTATATAAATTTATCATTAACGAAATTATTTATTTTATACTTGCCTTAAACCTCAATAATTTGGTACCGTGTGGACCATGGTGAATTATATAAGGTGAAGTCAGGCCTTTTGAAAGGGGATTCCGGGCCCGAGAGGTTTTTCTTATGTTGTACATAGTTTATTTAAGCTTTCGCCAAAAAACCGGGCTACGGGCCCCTCTCAGAAGTCCGGGACCGGGCCATCTGTAGGACCTCTGTTCGGAACAAGTCAATGGTTTGGCCCCCACTATAATTCCTTATTTACAGAGAAGAGATTGACATGGATGAACCCTATTAACCTTTCCAACATTAGATATTATGTCTCTAGCATCTTTATAAGTTCCAATTGTTCTGTGTTCAATTTATACTCATTTTGTAAACTGTACCTAAAGAACAGATGTCCTCGAGATGCAAATGCTGAAGGGTGAGGTTAGCCAACTGCATTTTCAGAGATGACAAAAACTTCAGGGTTATTTTAAAAATCTGAAAATAAGAACCAAAAGTTCCAACTTAAGCTAACCACAACAAAATCTTCAACGTCTTTTTTTTTGTCAAAATCATGCGATTTTATTCGGTTTTAGCGTACGTTTTTGTGTTTTCATTTTGTGGACAATTAATTACATACAATTAAATGACATTTTTATTATTTGGTTTCATTTTGTTATCCCATATGTCTGCTTATTGTTTAATTCAGTTTACCCTTTGTTCAATTTTGTTGCCTAGTCTCGAATGCTGCGGTGTGTACAATTCTATGAGTTTTGCATAAAATTTATGTAATTTATCACGTGATCAAGTTGGGTGAAATGTACCTACGGATTTATAGCTTCAATCCAGTGCTGTCCATACACGTATGTATGTGCGATTTATGTATGCATTGTGTACTTTTGATAATTTTGCAGATTTATTTTAATGTTGTTAATGCTTAATTTACTCGACGCGTGCATTTATTGATTTCATCTATGGAAACACATCAATTTAATATTATGAACTGTTTGTTGTGGCGGTTATTTTATTATTATTTTATTTTGTATTTCATATCACTGTTGGTGGTTTGTTAAATTTCCATGTCGATCTTATGCGATACATGTCTGTTAATTAGTTCAAAAATTCTATATTCAATATACATATACATTTAATTATACAAAAAATGTTCAAAAGTACGGCTACTGTTTTTAATTTCATATTGATTCTTCTTCTTTTTTTTCAATTTGTTAGGATTTCTATGGACTTTACATACATTAATGTTATAAGTTGCTTATGTTGTGTTTGCTGTTACTGTGGTTTATATTCAGTAAATCGTATGGCTAGAAGGAAAATTACACACATATAAGTATATATATATATAGGGTAAAGTTGAATTTGGTTTTATGTACACGCACTATGTTGGTATGTATGTAAGTGTATGGTTGTGATTTTGAATATTTACTGAGATTCTATCTACGGGAGTTTGATTCAAACACGATTATTGGTAATATCTCGATAAGTGTGTATACATGAATAGTTGGTCAAGTTATAAAGAGAAATGAACTGCTATTTGCCTAGTACATATCGGAGTTGTTGATATATGATCTCGAAATTTTCGACCATTAACGCTCTTGATATTTAAGTTTACAATCTTTGAATAAGTAGTGGGGCAATGCTTGGCTTTATTAACAATTTTCGTGAGATTCCAACAATATATAAAGGTTTCCTTAAAATGCGGATTCAACGATGTTTTAGCAATATTATTGAATTTTTGAAGCCTCGAAACAAGAGCTCCATATAAGTCTGGTATATTTCGAGTGCAAATACTAGAAGTAGCGTACCCTTTGTAAATTAAAAGAACGAAAAAACCTTTGGTAAGCAAATTGCAGTACCATTTGGTACTGATTTTTTTAATCAGATTTTGATCAGATTTGGTTTAGTTTCCTTTAGTACTGAATTTAGCAGTGATAAGTTTAGTCATGTGAATGAAAAGTTGCTCCAATTTGTGAGTGGTTTTAGTACTGTTTCATGGGTAGCAACTCACACAATAGTTCAGTACTGTTCAGAACCTGCCTAAGTCAAATTCATTGCCGAAAAGCATGTAAGGTAAGCATGGTTTTTGGTTTTCAGGCCCTTATAATAGAAATCAGGTCTGGGTCTGATTTATTTTAAGATGTAAGACTAGCAAAGTTGACATCGATATTGATAAAAAATAAATTTTGCAATCGATATTACAAATCCGTTTCGTTTCAAGTACATCAAAGACTTTTGATCATCGACTAAAAGGTAATTGAAAATTCTTACGAGTTTGAATATTTCGTAATGAACCCACTAAGTTTTAGAGGTTTGTGAGAACGAGGAGGTGTTTATTCTGGTTGTTTTGGATTTTATACCCTTCCTTGGATTTTTTTTAACTTAATTAATTTGTTTTGTTTTAGCAAACCTATGTACTACATTTTTACAATTTACTGTTACTCTTAACAAACCTCAGTAAAAAACAGAAACAAACGCAGCACACTGGGTCTCTCCCTGAGTGAAACACTTTTTCACTCAGCTATTGTGTTTTCTGTTACCTGTATTCGGTTGAGCAAAACAAACGAGTTGAACTACCAACAACCACTGACAGGAACACTTTTGAGCGAGCGCTCACCAAACAACTGTGTGCAAATGAGAAGAACACAATGCGGCGGGCGATGGGCTTATGTATGAACTTAGTCAAATAAATGTCGGGTGTGATCTGGAGATTTCATTTCGAAATAAAACTGCTTGCCTTAATACGTGTAAAGTAAGTAAAGTAAAATGGCTTGTCAGGTTGACACAGCCCCAAAGGGCCAAAGCCGAGCCTCTCTCAATCTCTTGGCTCGTGCGCTTCCTATTTTAGCACAAGAGAAAGCGGCCCACAGCTTAACGCCGAATCCAAACGGCAGTTTGAGAAGCTTTTCATGGCTAATTACTACAAAGCTGGCGCCAACAGCAGAGAGGGTTGACAGGGTGTAAAGTTTATTCAAAGAAAAAACTTTTCATTAGATGTTCCGAGGTGGGATCGAACCCACGACCTCTTGCACAGCGGTCGAGCACACTAACCGCTGAACCACCCGGTCCTTAATATGTGAATATGTGCTTAATATGTGCTAGGCTACTAGATTAGATGACAAAAGTTGAGAGATTTGAAACCGACTGCTCAAGGCAAAGCAGATTTCATGCGTACCGTTTTCCTTCCCTAAAATCTAGTAGCCGACATTATTCTTGCCACTTTACATAGAGAGTTCTCCTAGTTAAATTAAAAATCTCTTCGTTTATTCGAAAATCTCTAGAGATTTCTGGGACACACCTGTATATGTTGTAACTTTTGTGCGAAGCAAAATCATAAATTAATATTTTCTTTATTTAGTTTGATAAAAAGGATCCAAACGCATTCAATTCACTCAGGCTTGCGACATTAGTTATTCACAGATTGTTGACAAAGACACACACTGGCGCAACTTACGCAAAATACACTTTAAATGTTTGCTCTCCGCAAAACGGTCAGTGAATGACATGAGAGAAACAGAAACGAAAAATGCAGTCTTTGCCAGAGTGCAACAGAATTGAGCAAAAACAGAACTAAAAGTGTCTTTTCGGTCCCTCTTTTCTTTGTGTCAGCAACGGAACGGGGTTTGCTGATACGCTGAACGTGTTGAGAGTTATTTGTGAGCTCTGCTCTTAAGAGCATTCCATGCAGAGGGTATAGTTATTTTGACAGAAATTTTTTCTGTTCCCAATGACGACTCTACGACATGATTAAAGACAGCATCGAAAGATGATCTGAACAAGGTCACAAAAAATTTAATTTGAAGTGCTGAAGGCATAAAAGTATTATATCCGAGGGGGATTAATAAATAAATAATTTTTGAAAAAATCACACAATTCGCAACACTCTTTGAGCCTCGCATAAGCTTTGAAACAGATTTGAGAAATTTTGCTAGAATCAGATTACTAAATTCAATGGCTTAGCTTAGTCTTCTCGTTTGTTTGTTTAAAAGAGCATTTGACTGTTGAATTTCTTGCTCCAGCTACTACAAATTTAGTATAAGTTGGAAGGCATTAAGTTCTTCAAAAATTATTCTATAGACAAACTTAAAGATCCAGACTAACTTCGAAACCTGGGAATTGCATGCACAAGAAGTTTGTTGACAAACAAATCGGAAATTGAACACTTAATCTTCCGTGCAGTAGTAGTTCTACTACTAGCATAATCGGCCCTGTTCCGAATTCCGAGTCTGTTTTCGTGTAAACGATTCTTATTCTTATTTAAAGTTCACAATTTTTTATAAAAAGTAAGCAGAATTTCGGTGGCTACAAGATGAGGTCTTTTCTTTTGGACGAATTGATTACACTTGGCATTGAGCCACTGAAACCGATTTTAGCTGCTTACGCAATTCCGAATTTCTTCAAACCTAGTTTAGTAACCGTTGAAACGCTTGTCATCTTTCATATAAGATTGTTAAGTTTAAACTCCAAGTGCAAACGTTTTGCACGAAAACCGACTAGGAATTCGGAACAGGGCCGAATGTCTTTTTTCCAAAATTCCTCAGAATGTGTATTTCCAGGCAAGCAAACCACTCAAAAACTATGACTGGTTGAGTTCAGTAGTTGAGGCATTCATTTGTGGTCCACTAAGTTTGTTAAAGGGAAAATGCTCAGATCCAAAAGAGAGCCATCTTGGTTTGGTTGTTTTGGTATACTTAAACCAGACCCGGCAAAATGGATGAACAGAAAGCACGAAAGATTGCAGTCGATTTAATTGCTTTTCTGTGCTCACCGATTCAAAAAATAGCAAGGTCAGCGTGAAAAACACGAAAATTTACGGCCGCCAGTGGCTATGAACTAAGAGATGAACCTATCAAATTAAAAATTCCCAGATCTGCATATCTTTTTTTAGTCCCTTCTTCCTAAGTTGAGTAGTTAGGAATGGAATCACTTTTTTGATTAGGTTACTTCCAAACTAATATTAAGTGATGTTCCCACCCAAACAGTCCGGCCAGAAGACTGTTTAGAGTGAGGGGAATTAAAAGCCTTCGGGCTAAAAAAAAGGCTACAGCACTAACACCTCGTAGATCTGGCAAACCGCAGTATATATCATATATCTCCAACACGTACCAAACTCGTCAACCAGATCTAATCACCAAAACAAACCCATCCGTAAATCCTTCATTTCAGACTTTTGTAAATACACTAAAATTTAAATATAAGAGGTTCTGAATAAAAAAGTATTTACAATAAAAAGAGTTGATGTTGGATTTAAGCTGCCATAAAGGGTGATATAGCGTTTGCCATAATTTGTTTACACTTGGAGAACGCTTTAAAGGCTCTTTTAGCCGAATTTTCGAGGGAAGAACAACATACTCTGCGATTGACTTTTGTCATCTTAATATCTGTTAACAGTTAGTATTCCTTTCTTGGAAGTTCAATGTGTACTAAGGTCAGATTTTAAAAAAATTCTGTCGACAATTATGGAAAATTCGTCGCACATTCGAGCTGGTTCAAACTCATTTTTAAAGATTTATATGATAATTCAGAAAAAGGGGAAGTTAGGTATAAACCTGCAGCACGTATTATTTATATAAATAAAGATTTTAAATGATTTTCTTACAATAATTTCATTTTCGCTTGCTTCGAACAATCCTAATTGAGTGATTTCCCAAGCTGACCAATAAAGGGCGACTCTTTTGTGACCTTTTGACTTGCCGGTTGCTCATATGGTAGCTATACGAAATTTTCATCCGATTTTCATTAATCTCGTCCAAATTGTAACAAAGCTTATATTATTAATAACTGAAAAAAAATACTGCTATGAAAACAAGAAAGGTTTTCTTACTAACACTAGTTTTTCACCGATAGGTTAGAATTAGCGACATCGTGGCTCAGCGGCTAGTGTGAGCGACCGCTGTGCAAGATGCGTGGGTTTGATTCCGCCTCGGAAAATCTAATGAAGTCAAATGTGCAGCGTATTTGTACTACAAGACTATGTGGAAAGTTTCGTGAAGATACACTCATGGACAATATAATAGGTGAGAAGTTTTTTTTTAAATATCGATTTAAATCGATATAAACATAACATTTAATAAGGAAGGTATACTTTTTAAAGATGGTCAGACTGTTTCGGTACGAATCGGGGGAATTCCCGGAATTAATTAGCTTTCTGGGAAAAATTGTAGATTGTTTTATTGGTTAGACAGCAAACTCGGCTGGTCAATAAAATAGGTATATGAAGCAAAACATTAACCTGTAGTTTATAAATACAACTATTTGGTTGCAGAAGTTAAGGTATTATGAAAACATAACTAAATGGGGACTTAATAACCATTAAAATTGTATTAGATGAGCCGTGGGCGTCACTGCAGTGCGGAAGAGAGAAGGCTCATTCGACGACTCCGAGAAGAAGGAAAAACGTATAAATCCATTGCAATGTTAATGAAACGTTCTCAAAACTTCGTAACCAATGCCTTAAGACCGGAAAAAATAGAAGAAACTCGGGCAAACTTCTAAGACGAACGATCGCATGGTTCAGTTGGTTAAACGCGACCCGTTCGGACCATTCGGCGACGATTGGCAATCGCAAACCCAGCAGGTAGGATTGCGCGCAGGGTTCCTTTGCTTCGGTCGGCAAATTTATAGATGAGGAACAAATTTGCATTAGATCGTAGAACCTGGTGCGGACCACCGGAGGGTGAGAAAAAATGGCGTAATATCCTCTGGAGTGACGAAACCAAAATACATTTATTTGGAAATGATGCTAAAAGAAATGTTCGTCTTCCGAAAGGCAAAGAATTTGATCCCAAGTACACATTTAAAACTGTGAAACATGGAGGTGGTAGCCAAATGGTATGGGGCTGCTTTTCATGGTTGATTCATCGTATTGACGGAATAATGGATACATCTATCTATTGGAGACGGTGATGCTACCATATGCCGAGGATAATATAGCACTTTTATGGAAGTTCCAGCAGGATAACGACCCGAAGCACGCCTCTCGAGTAGTAAAGGATTGGTTCCGAGAGCAAAATGTGATGTTCTTGAGTGCCCAAGTCAATCCCCGGACCTCAATCCCATCGAGAACTCAAAAGATCAACTTTGGGATATTGTCCAAAGTGCATGGTACAACTTTGCAATTGGAACTTGTCGCAAGTTAATATCCTCTATGCCAAGATGAATGGAGAAAGTCTTAAAAAATAATGGCGGAAATACCGGTTATTAGCTGCCAGATACTTAGTTTAATATAAAACAAGACCACAAATAGCGAAATATTGATTTAATTTAAACATTTATCTTCGTACACCTATGTCCAGCCAAAATTGGCGGATTTAAGGAAATATTTAATTTAGTTGTATATTAAAGGGTTTGTGAAACAGTTTTTACTTTTTGTTTAAAGACTATTAATATAAGTTTTGAAAAAACTTTGATTTGTTGAGATTAGAGAAGTTATGAATTGGAAATAAAAAGTTAAAAAGGAAAAATAAAACAAACCTATTATTTTTTCAAACTGAAAAAATTTCAAACTGACGGAGGAAATCGCAGTGAAACAGACGGCCAGACGGACTTGAGTATACCAGTTCAGCTCGTCATGCTGATCAAGAATATATATACTTTATGTGGTTGGAGATCCTTCTTCAATGCGTTACAAACATCCGAACAATTTTATAATACCCTCTACAAGTGCATAACAATGACTGCATACCAATATTCCCGAACATTCATCCAATTAGGAGAATAAGGGTTGGTCAAGGTTGTATGGGCGAAAGCTAAGTATTAAACAAGTTAGCTCCAAACTCATTTTCAAAAATCTATTCCCCAAAGTGGGAATGCAGTTGTTGTGTCGCTTGATTTTTACCCTATCAGCTCCAAACTTTTTTCTCTCTCTGCCTAACAAAAATTTAACAACTTGATTTTCATATTTGAAAAATCCTCAAAATGTCTATAAAAACTGTGGTTCATTCAGTAGTTTTCATTATTGTTTTTAAAGCAATATATGAAAATTTTACTTTGATGATATCCAATTTTTTTTTTAAATCTACTCAATTAATCCAAATCAACTTTTAATATTCGCCCGAATAGCTTTAAATTAATTTTCAAAGCTACACATTCAAAAATATGGAGCAAGTGATTTTCAAGTTTTGAAAAATTTACATACACAAAAGCGAGCAAAGCCGTGGATATAAGCTAGAAATTAATATTTTTCTTTTACGCTTTGAACCTTGGGTTCAGTTGTTCCCAAAACCGTTTCATGAACCGCACCCTAATGCTGTATAATCTTTTGCTGAGTTCCGAAAGATTCGAAAATGTACAATAAATCTTATCTTAAGTTTAGTGACACCAAACAAGTCGTTGAGTTTAGCCAGGCCGCTTTCATTTGTGGTTTTCGAAAATCTCAGTTTTGTTCTCATCATATCAACAATCCTTTTTATACAAATTTTCTTTAAAATTAAAAGAAACAAAAAAGCAAACAAAAAGAAAGAAAAATTAAATTGTCAGAAATATCACGTACTGCATTTTTATTTAATTATCTCTCGTCTGTTTATTGTTTATGTTAGATACTATAGTTAAATCTGAATAAATGTAGTTGCCTTGTGTGGGAGTTTTACATGCTGACGAGTTTCGTAAGATGTTTTCTTTTGCACGTTCTTATTTTTCGTGTTTATTTTTACCCATTTTCTTGGCTCTTTTAGAATTTAAGTTGTGTTCTCTCTTTTGTAGTTGTTTTTTGCATTTTGGTTTTATTTTTATAGTTCGGTATTACTTATAAACAAGGTTCATATTATAGCTATAATTTATTAGCTAGAGTTATAATTTTACGGCCTATTGACGACGAAATCGAAATGTTTATGCAAATGTATGCTTGCATTTGCGATTTGTATATTAGTTACAATTTCTATTTGAGAAATGCGCAGAAACGAAATGAACACATCAGCAAGAAAGTAAATCAAGCAGGTAACATATAGATAAGGGTAAAGGGCATTTCAAATTAGAATGATGCTTAAAGCTAGACAGGGTGTGTTTTTGTTTGCAATTCAAAACTTTATGATGCCCCCTCCAAGGGAAAACAAAACAAAAAAAAAGAATAGTCATTTTCTCATTTTTCATACTGAAAACGAGTCGCTGTCCAAGTGTATGTGTATATATATATATATATTTAAGTGATTACCTATTTTCTAATTTGTAACTTAAATCAACGTAAGTGTGGGTATGTGTGTGGGTGTGAAATCGTGTTGGGTTTCGTTCAGACAGGCGAACAAATTTTTTTTCCAGTTTTGGATGCTCGAGGCATTTATAGTCAGGATTTAAGCTACAATCAGTTGTATTTCGATGTATAAGGATTATGTCAAGCTGTATTCGGAGTTGCAAGTTTTTCTCATTGTATACCAAACATTATAATTGTCCACTTTACTAAGGAAAATGTTTTGAAAACGCGTAATTTCGTCACTAACAAAAAAAAAAACTATTTCGCTTTAAACTGACGTAAGATCGCTGATAAAAAATTTAACTCTTATTCATTTTACTACTTAGTTTAGCGGGATACAATGTCTTTTCAAAGCCACATAAGTCCGTCGCAAATAATTTTTAATCGAAATTATTGGAACACGAAATATTTTGGCGCGATCTTATTTTTTCGATACTTTATCGTTTTATGGCGACTTAAGTCCGCCGCTGATAATTTTGAATCGAAATACTTTAAAAACCAAATAATTTCGAGCCATCTCATTTTTTTCTAGAGACACGAACCGAGTTCCGCGCGATACAATATCGTTTTGAAGCGACAAAGTCCGTCGCTAAAAATTTTAAACCAAAATAATTGTAGCCCGAAATAAGTTTAAGCGATCTTAAACCAGAGAACCCAGTTTAGCGGAATACTATATCGTTTTAAAGCAGGGGCCGACAGCTTGCTATGTGGCGTGCATACGAAAAATCTCACAGCAGCGCTTCTTCCTCACACACGGTATAAACTGTTAAAGCTCCGCTGCGTTACGTGTTCGCGTCGCAGTCGTAGCTACTGGAAAAGAGAGAAATTTTTGCGCTGCTCTCACACACACCAATGAAAAAAATGTGAATATATTTCTTGCCTGCCTCTGTTTTAAAGCGACATAAGTCCGCCGCTAATGATTTTGAATCGAAATACGCCATGAACCTAGTGTCGCGCGATACTATATCGTTTCAAAGAGACACAAGTTCGCCTCTGAAAATTTTAAATCAAAAAACTTTAAAAACCGACCTAGTTGTATAGCTCCGCCCTACATAGGAAAAAAAAGTAGTTTGTTGATCATCCATTGGACGATTTTGGTATACATTTGAACTCAATATTAATTAAAATCCTTTTTTGGATAATAAAATTTCCATTTAAATTTTTATTGATTTTCAACCAACTGAGATGAAAATTGTCAAAAGGAAATGAAAAACGATATTATAATATAAAAAAGGAATATTTCTTAACATCCAGTCCAAATGGATCATAATGAATTTGTTTTTTTTTTTGTGTAGCTGTAGATATTTTGTCGGCAAAATTTTTGGTCTAACTTTTATTTATATTCTTTCTTTATTTCGTAAACCAACTTTTCAGTGGACTTTGTTCTAACCAGTTTTAAGTAAACTATTAATTGTTTGTTATCGATATTTTTAAAGATTCGAGGTCGATGATTTACAAAAAAATTTCCAAAATTCCGCATAATAAGCTAAACCAATATCACTAATTGGCCTTTTGGGGCTGTATAGTCAATTATTTGTTGTTTTTTTTACTAACAAAGTCTATGATCTCAGAAAGCCTATCAACTACATTTTTAGGTGTAAAGTATTGTAAAGGCGAACAAGATTTTGAATTAGTAGTCATTTACACAATGAAGCAAACTTTATAGTTTTCTTGGTAGGCGGCAAATTCAAGGGGAAATTTGTAGATTTTATTAAAGAAAGGTATGAAATTTCGCCTGGTTTGCTTCATCGTGTAAACTACGACTTAACTGTTTCCGGGACTTGGGATATAAATATATTTGAAATATTTCATCGTAGATTCAGTGTTGCAAAACCAAAAAAAAAATCGCGAGCTATTAAAAATTTTTAAAAATTGTTATCGAACCATTTTATAAGCATCTGAATGCGTTTTGGACAAACAAATTTGAAGTCTCGACACTATTCAAGCTATCAAGTCGATGTTTTTTTTTTTAGCTTCAATCATTCAATAAATTATGGAATTGAATGTCCGTTTTTTACTTCCGCTGAACGTCTCTTTAGAATCTGCTGTACAACCAATTTGAAACGAACCACATATTTTTCGTAAAATTAAGGGGATAAAAAGCAACATAATGAAGTCTTTGAAAAAAAATGTTTCACTTGAGGTCCTTCACATTTTAATCATTTTAAGCGAACATGTAATATATTTCAGAGAACTTTTCAACACTTTTTACAACTGAACACAATTAAATAAAACTAACCACCACAAAGCGAGCTCGTATGGCGTTTTCAGAGCCCTGTCACTAGTGAACAGACATGCCTAGTTCTCAATTCCACTTCCGCTAAAGTTTTGTGATTTGGAGACCAAATCTAGTACGAAAATCAGTTTTAAATCACCAAATTTTTGTGGAAGAGAAATTGAGAACAAAACTGATAGTCACTTTTAATACCTTGGAATCCGTAGTTTCATTGTGTAAAGCTTCAAGAAGATTTCTCAGTAGCAAGAGTGTCGGTAAGGTTCTATACCAGGGTTCCTTAAGGGGGGTACTATGTTGCAACTAATTGTTATTTTTGTTTGCTTTTGTTATAGCTTTGACATTTAAAAATATCCACCTAAAAGGATTTTTTGAAATTCGGTATACTTTCGGAGATATAGAAATTTTGGTGACCCAAGGTGACTCAATTTTCATAGCAACTGCAAACTTTAAACGCAGTTTCCTCGAAACCATGTTTTTTGACCTGGTTGGCAAGTTTGCGCGAGTTCTACTCAACCGATTTTGATGAAAGAGGACTTAATCGAAGCAGAATTAATGTCGTTATAATCCCTACTCAACTATTAAAAAAAAAAACAGTTTTTTTTCCATATTTTTTACACCAAACTGCAAAAAAAGGGGTCTAAAATCGATTTTTCAACTTTGAATGGCCATACTTTTGTGAATTTTTTTTTTTTTTTTTATAATTGAGGTAGGGGTGATAATGACATTAATTTTGCTTTATTATTTCCGTTGTCTGGGAGTCCCGGATATACTTATATTTCAGTTACGGTCGATAAATATATTTCAGTTACGGTTAAAAAAAAGCTATCGGCCAATATAATTTACCTTGACCGAAATCGAACTTGTTTCTGTATTAATCCCAAATTTAGTTTATCTAGTTCAGTCGTACGTCAAGTTCTTAGAAAGACTACAAATATCCAAATATTCTACAGAAGCCTTTTTGACTTTGTTCTCCCACGGTAAATTATATTTTAATGTTCGTTTTCAAAAGGAAATTACAAAACAAAGTGAATTAAATTATAAAAGTTCTGGAAAAAGAGATGAGTTGTTTTTTGAAACGAACCTTACGCCAAAAAGATGTAGGGCCAAACAGGGTTTGGCTTTGGGAGGCCATAAACTAAGAGGGTTCGCTTAATGGAAACCCTTAAAGAACCGATGCTGAGTCGAATTACAGCCTTGGTTTTTAGTTCATTTTAGCATAAAGTAGGGATGAGGCATTTCTATTTCTTTCTTTGGAATTTCTGAACCCAGAAACAGCATCCTTCCTCGATTCGACTACCAAAAAGCAGGTACATCAAATATACACCGAAAAAAGCGGGTGGAAACATAAACGACTGATATATATATATATATATAATATGGACTAATTGGTTAAACGTACTATTAGAATAATTAAACAAATGAACGAAGAACCTTGCCAAGCTTGGTCTTGAAATTGAAAACCAATTTAATTGCCTGTCTGAACCAAAGACCATAGGCCTTGTTGCTATTTTTTAAATGTTTGTGGGATCGTTAGGGCTAAATTATGTAGACTAAAGTAAAGGACATGTCCCTTGGTATTTTTATGTTTTTAGAGCTTACTTTTACAATCATCAAATATATTTGTTATATTCATTTTATATATATATATCTATATTCTTCATTTAATATAAATTTGCGTATTTTTTTTTGTTTTGTTCAGCTGATGTTTTGGACTTGTTTACAAAAATGAGAAAGAAACTTGAAATGCTTCAAACAGAGCTTCAATTTTGTAAATGCAACAGCAAATTTGTTTATTACAATACGATTACGCCTGCTACTCCTTCTCGTCAACCTGCTCTTTCTTCGCCGCTTCGATCATAAACAGACCAACTTGGGGCTGCTTGCATTTGCTTTTGTTTGCATCGAATACAGTATACAGATTTCTCTTTCTTGCAGCCCTGGTGCAAACGTTTTTCAACTAAAATTAAATTAAATTATTTATAATCATAATAATAAGCCCTGGCCACACGATCAAAGCCGTAATTGCAGTAGAAAATTAGGGAAACAAATGAAAATGTACAAAAAGGTCTACATATGTATGCGCGTGTGATTTTTTGAGGGACTTGTTTTACATTCCAACATGTATACCGGCATAAAGCATATGTATGTTTATAATGTATATATATAATCTATATATTCTATATGTATAGTTTGCTGAGTTGTTGTTGTGGTTTTAGTGTGTAAGTTCCAGTAGAGCTACTCTGCATCTAAACAATAAAATATTATTTAGCATTTCGTACATCACTTTGCAGACCAACAACTCCTCCGCCGCCAACGCCGCCCTGTCCGTTTCCACCACCCTGACGCATGCGTATCGATGGACGACGCTCTGGCGTATCGTATGGCGGTCGCGATGAATTGGTGGCCGCCATCGAGTCGTCCATATTGATCAGCTGTCCACCATTGCCGCCCAGCATGGCCAGCGTTTGTCCTGCCCCCGAGCTGGTGCCCATTAGCTGTTGTGTGCTACCGCCGGCCGTCGCCATGCCCGCGCTAACCTTGTGCTGTTGTTGCTGATGCGAAACGGCTGCCGCAGCAACCGCGGCTGCTGCCGCCGCCGCATCCTGCCCCTGTGGCTGGCCATCTGTTCCATCCTGAGCTTGTTGAATCGCCTGCGGATTCCGTGGGCCGCCAAACTTGAGCAGATTCCAGTCAAAGACATAGTCATAGGTGAAGCCCAGACGATGGAACAGATTGCGGAAGAGCTTGCGCAAGTGGCAGTAGTCGGGACGCTGGTCGAAATGCATCTGCCGGCAGAAGTTTAGATAATTGACAAACTCGCTGGGGAATCCCTTGCAGAGCACCACTATGGAGGTGGAGAGCTTCTTCTCCGATATGCGTTCATATTTCTGACGCTTGTTGGCCGCCTTCAGGCCCTGCCAGGGCAGGGCTCCCAAGTTAAAATACATGAGCACATAGCCCAGTGATTCGAGATCATCGCGACGCGACTGCTCGATACCCAAATGTGTGTTGATCGAGGCATAGCGGGCGGTGCCCGTTAGATTCTTGTTTTCCCGATACGGGATGTGCTTCAGAGAGCGGGCGTCACGAAATTTCTTGGCCAGGCCAAAGTCAATGATATAGACGAGATTGCCCTTCTTGCCCAGGCCCATAAGAAAGTTATCCGGCTTGATGTCACGATGAATAAAGTCCCGCGAATGTATATAGTCAATGCGCGAGATCATCTGATCCGCCAGCAAGAGAACCGTCTTCAGAGAGAAGCGACGCGAGCAGAAATTGAACAAATCCTCCAGCGAGGGGCCGAGCAGCTCCATTACCATTACATTGTAGTCACCCTCGCTGCCACACCAAATGATGCGCGGTATGCCGATCCCTCCCTGCATGGTCTTGTAGAACTTGGATTCGATGTGCAACTGTGGATGTTTGGTGCGTATGCATTCCAATTTGATGGCCACCTCCTCGCCAGTGTTGATGGTTGTGCCCAAATAGATGTCGCCAAAGGAGCCAGAGCCGATTTTTCGACCCAGACGATATTTATTGCCAACGCGCAGCTCCATTTTGTATGTGTGTGTGTGAGGGTCTGTGTGTATGGGTGGGTGCAGAAGTTAGTTCTTCCTTTCCAATTTGTTGCACGACGACGTGCGTTGCCTGCTGAAAGATAGAGAGAAGGAAAGGGACATTAGTTGGGACAACATTTTTAAGTGTACACCGAAAACCCACCAAACGCCAATCCCACCAAAGGCTAATAGGTACTTTCTCAGCGGTTATTCTTTGAATATTAGTGGAGATCTAGGAACAGACATACCATTCAAAGATAACCGGAAACTGACTATTTGATGGGCTCGGTGTACAAATATATCTAAACCACAAACCTTGTTGCGCTGTCCTTTCGTCTCAAAGTTGTTAATTAATTTTTAAGGCAGTCGCTTCCAAGCTTGGGAATGTTCGTCGTCTCTTTGCAGTCGTGGAGGCTGCTGCTGCAAACAAAAAAAAGGTTTTACGGTGAGAATTTGATTTTCCGTTTTCGATTTCATACTCGGGGGAAGACAAGAAATGATATATTTAAGATAAAATATAAATTTTTTTTAATGAAAAATCAAACAATTTTTTTTATATTTTTTGATATTTTGATTAAGACAGTAAAATCCGAATGGTGAGAGATCATGATGTCCAAATAGTCTATAACAGCGGTGGGCAAGCCCTTGCTCCCATTGCTCCCTTGACTTATTGCCTCGCTTCTTGGCGCCGCCGCATACAAAACGACAGATCGACAACTGAAATTGCCTCGCTTCGATGCGAAAACAACTACAAATCTTTTGCGTATCGGGGCATGGGGCCAGCCGTGTACGTGGCAGAGACGACTGCAAAAATAAATACATGCAGACCTGCAACAAGCCTCTAATGTTCGATCACACTCGTGCGTTTACTTGGCTTGGTTAGACTCGTTGCCTTGGTTCGACACACTCGAAATGATCGCAAGCACGTTGAGTCAGAACGAGTAAGCTGTTTGCTTCATACGAGTAATAATATGAACAATCTTTTCATAACACGAGTCAAAATAAGCCTTTTGACACAAGTGGCCAAGCCCTTTCGACACTCTACTCTTCTTTACTCGTTCGCGCAACAGAATTTACTCGTACGTACTCTGCTGGTTGACGGCAAGCTTCGACAAGCCTCTTATGCAATTGTTGTTGTCTTTTGAAAACTTCAAGCAATAACATGACACAAGAAGGAAAGAGAAAGCGTAAGCAAAATACAGAATAGACCATCATGCTATCTCTTTTGCTCTCACAAATCGTTGTTTCTTGTGTGCTTGTGACGATTGTGTACAAGCGTTGATCGTAACAGATCGCTGCAGATCTTTGACTTCGGCAACAAGTACTCTCGGTGATTCGCGGCCGAAGCTAGGAGTAATCGCGAGTATTTGTACCAAACAAACTTTACTCATGACGGATCGCATCAGAACTTCGATGTTGTAACAAGGGGCTTTGTGTCGACTCGCGGCCGAAGTACTGAGTCAACTTGAGTATGAGTAAGGGCAATACTCGAGTCTGACAAGCCTTGAGCGCTGAGCGATTGTACTCGTGGCGGCTCGTTGCAGTTCTCTGGTGTGTGTCTGGCAGGTGGACTCGAGCATCGGTAATAGGGGTTGTATTTTCTGTTGTTGTTGTTCAATTGGTCTATACTTTCGGTCAGTTCGCGGGAAATTTGCACAACTTTGACTTTTGGTGGTACTTAACTGTTGAATGGTGGTATTATGGGGTCACATTAGACCTTAAGCAGACCCAGAACGGAATAAGCTGTCAATTCCGCAGTCGGAAAATTTGGAAGCGGTTTGGCTTAGATATTTTTGGTCTTTCCAAATCGGACCTCTTCTTGAGAAAAATTTCGGTTCGAAAACTGACCTTACATCATCTGACGTTTATTAAAATTTGCCGGGGCGGAAGGGGGCGTGGCCAAAATTTAAAATAAAACTTGATCTGCCTGCAAGTATAAGAAGCATATGTCCCATACATGTCACACCTCTATCTGAGATCTGTTTGTTCATACGGACAGACAGACGGACGTACATACGGACATGGCTAGATCGACTCGGCTGTTGATGCTGATCAAGAATATATATACTTTATAATGTCGGAGATGCTTCCTTCTGCCTGTTACATACTTTTGCACAAACTTAATATACTCTATGTACCTCTAGTACAGAGTATAAAAAGTGCCTATTACCCTTTTCACACTGGGATCAGCATAGGCGGAGCTGCGAAAACCCGCATCATGCGTTCACACTAAACTCGCAACTTCAAAAATAACTGACAGCTCTGTATAAATAAAAAAAGTACAAAATAATATTAGAAAAAAATTTAACAAAAGGGAGCAAGAAGGAGATTCAAGCACAGGTAGAGAACGACGTCTATGAATAACTTGTGGGAAGCACAAGTGAACAAATGCGAGCCACTGAGTTTGGTTGCAAGCTTGCATTAATGGAAATACACTCTCTACTAGGAGGTAGATCTGTGTGGACCATGGTAAGTTCAAGTCATTACATATACAGTTTCGGATGTAAAAAGATTTGGTAATTGTTTAGTAGAGCTACCCCTCACCAAAAATTCTGAAAAAAATATCCTCGATGGACCGCGAATTTACAAGAACTATGACGTCTTCAGATCGCGGGGGACTCCCGCGGTTCAATGGTAAAAATTATTTGAAAGTAGCATTTTTTTGTATAAAAAACAGATTGTTTTTTGCCTTAACTGTCATTATTTCTCAAAAATAATTTATATTTATTTGTATAGGTGCGCTATTTACCGACTTTTTCTTCGTTTCCTAGTATGAAAATGGCGCTATACATTGAATGAAACTGCTGTAAACTATTTTCCACACCACCAATTTGAGGTATAGTTCAAGGCATGTTTTTTTATGTGGTTTCCCCAGAAGGCCTAGTCCACATGTGCTCAACAATGTGAGATGGTCGCTGGAAAATAAATGTTAATGCCATTGACTACCAAATATAGTTTTAAGATACTCACCACAGAGGCTATACCTCCTTACGATCCTTCCGCCGCTTCCTCCTCATCCAATCCATTCGCCGCTTCCTGTTCAAATCCTTCCACCCCTTCCTCCTGTTCCAATCCTTCGACCGCTTCTTCCTCTCCCTCTTCCTGTGCAGTTTGTTAAATTAGGCAGTGGTAATTTTATAGTTGTACATAGCGAAAGGCATGAATGCGCCGCAGGCAAAATTTTTTTTAAAAAGAAGCACATCGCGGTCCATCGAGGATATTTTTTTCAGAATTTTTGGTGAGGGGTAGCTCTACTATACAATTACCAAAGATTTCCAGGTCTTTCTAAGCAGGTCACTAATTCGAGGCGGTGAATTTTAATTTCTCCGATTTCTCAACTACAAGCTCTCCAAGTGTAGACGGGTTGTGGAATACGTGATTGAACACCTCGAAGCAAGGTTCAAAACTATTGGGAAAGGACTTGCGCATGCGTCGTTATAATTGCATGTGAAGAAGAAGCACATGAAGGATTTCCGAAGTTCTTATCGAGAGGGAACAGCCCAACTTATGCCTGATTTTCGGAGAACGCAAAAGAACCACGGAAATTATAAAAAAAATTTTATAGTTGATCATTTTTGTAATAAGTAATTTAATTAATAAATTTTTAAGCTCAATGGTTTAATCATGTCTTTTATTAATTTCAAGAACTGGTCCTGGAACGATCTATTGTCCTCCAAGAATAGGTTTATTTGGTCGCCACGCTCTCAGCGGTCTGCCGGAAGGCCTAATTGCTTTGATCCAATATTTTTGACTGTCGGTTGACTTTTCGGTTTCTTTTTGCAGGTGGTTAATCAGAAGGAGTCGAGATGCTTGAATTGCTGTGTCAAAACCTTATAAATGAGCATTCTTCCACATGGGCTACAAAATTTTTTGATCGGGAACCACATCAAGCTCTTGGGACACTTTCTCGAAGTGCACCCACTGAGCCACCAGAGCAGCCTGACGGTCAAATGTGGGCCTTTCCCGGTCTGAAAAGCAGCAGGGGCAAATCCACGTAGATCTGTTTTTCGGCCCAGAAGTCAATCAAATTGTACTTCTCGTCCTCACTCCATTTGAATTTTTTTGTTCCACTTTAAAAACTTTATTATTTCCTTTTCTTTTGCTAGCGCAAAATCAAATAAGGTGTTTGCTGTCAAGTTATCGGCAAAAGTACTTAAAACCGATAACAATCTAGTACTAATGAAAGCTGCGTCGCAGATTGAAGATTGAGTGACGCCACCCAGCCTATCCCGCACAAGACAGAGGCGAGTGGCGGGCATTAATAGCAGCGGCCGAGACCGTCAAACGGTTGTGATAGAAATATCGGGCCAAATAAGAAGAAGTCACCCAGCTTATGTATTTCCTATAGGAAAAATACTCGCAGCTTCGACTTTGCAAGTTTTTTCGAAGCTGCGGCCAGTGTGAAAAGGCTATATGATCGCATTGACTTTTGATATGTAAAATTGTTCAACTGCTACAAAGAGTTAAAAAACGATGCATAAGAAAGCATGACAAACTATGTGATTGCAATTAACTCTAAGTTTTGGCTTTGCCTTAAACAGAAACCACCTAAATATCTTGATGGAAAAGATGTCGCGTTCGACATGTCAAGTATCGACACACACAAATTTTTCAAACAAAACACATTTCAAAAGACAATTCATTAGGAAGATATTACAAATATTTGTGCTTAAGAATTGTGTCAGGTCAAAATTTTTTGTTCATATAGATGGGCTCGAAAACCACTTCTGTTTTTGTTACGTTCGAACCGCTTCTTATTTTTCCAAAATTTTTGAATATTCACTTGCTATTTACTTTAACACTAATTAAAGTGCTAAAAAATAATTAAAGTTGCGATTTATTTTTCACTTTGAACGTGTACGTGTCATGTTCGACAGAACGGAAATGCCTATATTTGGCTTAACGATTTCAAGAAGGGCTGAAATGGAGCACCGAGTTATTACTTTCAAATACGGAATTTTGGTAATCGTGAGAATTCACTTACACTTACACATAGTTGAACTCAGTTTTGGGTTGCTTTTGAGTTGATTCCTAAATAGTGGAAACTGGAAAGTCCAGCGAAATTTAATTGAAATTCTTGTTTTAAGCAAGGCTGCATCGATCGATAGCCCAAAGACGTGGTTTGGTTCTGGTTTTTGTGATACTACAACCGACGCATAAGACGTATTTCCCGTACCAGACTCCACTTTAAGGGACTTAAATAAATATACCTTTTTTTATTGCCAAATGAAATAAATCATTAAGGCCCGATTACTCGAAGGTTATGGTTGGCCAACCGCCGGTAAAATTTGTTCCTCCAGTTGATAAGCGGTCAAGTGATTTCGTTTTCTTAACAGCAGTTTCATCCGATATTGATAAATTCCTATCGCTGCGTTAGGGTGACCAGTCACGGTCAACAAATTAGGTATTTTTGTTATGGCTTTTTTAACGCTATTAAATGCTGCTGGTAATATTTTTGCGAAAAATTTATTAAAATTGATTGCAATGAATCAAAAGCAATAATAGCTGTTTACCAGTACGGCTTATCAAAGGAACGCTGACTACACAGAAGTCAGCCGCAGTGGGAAGTTGCCACATGCATAAGAACGCAGCGCCGCCAAGTCCTGCTAACAATCCAAGTCAAGGCTTTAACTAAATCTCTAATCCTAGCATAAATTATTTAATGTGGATTTTGTCAACCTGAATCATTGAACTAATGTGGCATCATTATTCATAAACATTTTGTGGCAGCAAATAATAAAATAAACAAATCAAATGTTGGAGCCAGCTGTTTGTATAGCGATAAAATATATCGATAATTCCATCGGCACTGAACTCGCGGTTAACTTTATCCAGTGCTCGAGCAGCGGTTAAGTCTGTTCCTCCGGTTGCGCCACACACAGCTTGAGATACGCAAATTCGGTTACTCTGCTTGTCAAGTTGACTAACCGCACATTGAGAAATCGGGCCTAAATAAAATAGTGAAGTCGCGCTTCGAAAATGAAATGCTACTTTGAATTAGTTTTAACTCGCGTTGAAAACAAGTAAAACTACAACTAATGCTGGTCGTAATAGATGACGACAGTCCACAATCAAACACATTCTCCAATACAAAATTCATTTTAAATTGTAAATTGGAAATTTCATAATATGCCTGCTAAGGCTCGTTTTTGAGATCGTTTGCGACATAAATATATTTAGTATAAGCTCTGACATTTACAAAATGGGTCGCTGTTCGCTTGAAGAAAGTTGGGAAATATTAAAAACATATTGCCAAAGTGGTGAGCCCTCGACTCAAACTGTGCGAAATTTGAAAAAAAAGCAAAAAAAATGTTTCGAAAACCTAATTTGCGGATCAGTTCGTGCAGCGAGTTCGTGAAACTGGAATGTTGGTGGATAAACCAACCCGTGTACGTACTCGTCCGGTGCACTCGACCGAAAACATTGCTACGGTTGCTGAAAATGAGCGTGAACAATTATCGATCTCAACAATTGGACATTTCTCGCACTTTTTTGATGCGAATTTGGCTTAAAGACCTTGCCATGAAGCCATACAAAGTTCAATTGGTGCAGCAGTTAAAGCGGAAGATCGTTTGGCCGAAAATGGTGAACTTTACCGAAAAATCATCTTTTTGGATGAAACACATTTCCACCTCGGTGGTTATGTTAATAAACAAAATTGTCGCCTCTGGGGTACAGAAAATCCGCATATAGTCGTCGAGAAGCTAATGCACCCACCACGTGTCAAAGTTTGTTGCGGATTTTGGACTCGAGGCATTATTGGTCCATTTTCCTTGGAAAATGAAGAAGGAGCCACCATGACCGTGAATGGTGAGCGCTACCGCGCAATGTTAAGTGATTGGTTCTTCGTAGAAATTGAAGCGATAGACTTGGACCATATTTGGTTTCAACAAGACGGCGCTACGTGCCACACAGCGCACGCCACAATCGATCTTCTGCGGCCTATCTTCGAAAATTGAATAATCAGCAAATAAATATAATAGATATGTGAATTGGCCACCAAGAAGCTGTGATCTGACACCGTTAGACGTGCCTAACCAATTGAAAATGTTTTCCAAAATTTGGTTGGATCGAATGGGCTACTGCCAAGTCAGCCGTTGTGGTCATTTGACCGAAATTGTTTTTCATAAATAAATGACATGAACCAACCTTTCTAATAAATGTTCAACCTTTGCAAAATATCGAGCCTTTTTTTTTATAGCAAAATTCGACTGTATATTGATAAAAATTAATTGTCCTATGCTATTGGTGTTTGCATATTTAAACTAAGAAAATCGTTCTCGAGTCCACGGTGGTCACTGTTTACAATAACAAAGATCGCACAAAATTGATTAACTTTTAACGGAAATTGCGGTAAGTCCTGCAAGTTAACATAAAGAGCTTTTCCAGCGCCAGTGAAGTTGGTTCGGATGGTGGTCTGTCAAAGTTTTGTGGAGTTTTCTATTCAATTTGTTGCACAGCAACAGTAAAATATCTACTACCAACAGAAAGACAACCAAATGACGACATTAATATTAAGTGAATGAATCAGCTTAAAAATTGCAAAAGCACAAAAAATCTTTACAATAGCCAAGTCCAACCCAACAACAACAAGTGCGATGATGATGAAGCGCAGATAAAAGAAATGTGTGTCTGTCTGTGTATGTATGTGTGTGTTGGGGGTAAACAATTAGAGACTGTAAAAATGCCATTTAAATGACACTTTCAGGTGGTGAAAAGTCGCGCCTGAGCACACAACAGATAAACCTGAACGATAGACAACAAGCCAAAAGTTTTCACTTTGCCCGAAATAAATGACAAAATTATGTTTGAATTGTTGTTGCATTTCTTTCTTGCTTTCTTTTGACGTGTTCTTTTCACCCTCTCTCTCTTTCCATATGGCGTACATTTGGTCACTTGTTGAGTTGGGCGGAGGCGGCGACGGCGGCACACACACAATTCTAACCTCAAAACTGGTCTCGTCTTTGGTTTTGATGTTTGTTGTTGCTTTCTTTGGCGCTTTATGTTGATTTATTTAACGCTTTTCAGGCAGCGTTTGTCGCGTCGTTGGTTTCATTTACCAAAATCTACCGTTACCAATCAGACAGGTAAGCAAACAAGAGAATCGACGTACGCACTCTCTTACCACATCTCTCTCTCTCTCTTTCTCTATCTCGCACAGAGATACAGCAGCAACAGCTGATCGAACACTTGTATGTAATTCCCATTTGGAGGCTTTGATACCCCCTAATCTTTTGAAACCAAAATAGTTTTAGTCATTAACTTAAAAATAGGCATACGTACATGGTATAAATTAGTTATGGGTAAGACGAGAGTGAGCATGATAGCTTGTCGGTAAATTCATGATCGAACCACAAAGTATAGCTGATTTGTATGCAATTTTTTAGGTAGATGAACAAATTCAGCGGGATCGTATTGATTTTTAAGAAGAACACCTAATAGTAAAAATTAATTATGTTTTTAGAAAATGCAACAGCTGACAACCATTGACATTTTCAATATATTCGGATCAATGCTATTTCTTAACGTTTAATAATTTTTTCTCTACTTATCCTTATTTTGGATAAAACTCTAACTGCATCATTGTATGCCCTGTAGTAGATGCTGCTACCGTGTTCAATCAAGTCGTCTTTCAGTCCTGGGCCTTACAAAGTTCCCAGCTGTGAGTTGAAATATTGTGCTGACTCCTTATGTGGGCTGCTATTCAAACTATTTAACTTATCACTTCAACTAGGAGATTTCCCCAGTCTTTAAAGGAATCTTATATTATTTCTATTGAAGCTTTTAAAAAAGATACTGACTTCCCACATTGTTGTCGCTCGCTAATATCCAAATTTCAACATGGTTTCATGAAAAAGCGCTCTGTTTCTACGAATTTACTTGAATTTAATTCTCTTGTAAGCTATGGATTTGTCCAAGGCGTTTGACTCAGTCAATCGTACAAAATTTTGTTTGCTCGGCTTCCCTCCAATCCTTCTCAACTGGATTAAGGCTTATTTAAGCCAACTATCTCAACGAGTTCGTTTCAATCTGAAACTATCCAGCTCTATCGGGCTTCTTTGGAAGGTAGGAACTCTTCTGTGGTTATGGGGGCGTATGTAGTGAGGTAAAGTTGCTGACCGGGTTAACATGGTAAACCCAGCGCGATCCTGGCTTAATGCGTCTCAAGTCGACTCACACCTCCCCGTGGTAACCCCTGGTAACAGAGCGATGCATCCGCAAAGCTGCTGGCTAACGTGAGCGGGACCAATAGGGGGCGTTACTTCAAGCTTGGCACCCGATTAGCGTCTAATTCATCCGCCTATGAAAACTGTAAAAAAATGCCTCGGATACGGACCACCATCGATGACGACCCTCGCAAACCTTTTAAGGACCACGATTTGAGGATATGCACGTGGAATGTTCGCACCCTCAACAGGGAGGGTGCTGATGTCCAGCTAGTGAAAGTCCTAGAAATATATTCATCGGACGTTACCGCACTCCAGGCAATGCGATGGATTGGACAACGTTGAGAACGTTGAGAAAAACATCACCAACCAATGCCCCCTGGGAGATCTATATAAAGCCGCTTTCGACACGCCGATAAGGTCAAAGTTCTTTGAAGCCCTGTCTACTTTTGGTATACCAGCAAAGTACGTTCGACTTTGCATAATGACGTTAAGAAGCACACGAAGCTCCGTCAAAATAGGAAACAACCTCTCCGAGCCTTTCGATACCAGAAGAGGTTTTAGGCAGGGTGACATCTTATCGTGTAACTTCTTTAATCTGCTGATGGAGTATATACTGCGATATTGCCCAAATGCTAACAGATCGTGCACCATCTTTTATAAAGACGTAATGCTGTATGCCGATGACATTGACATTATCGGCAAATCCGAACGGGAGAGAGATTGAGAAACAGTCAAAACTTATGGGCTGAGGAAAAGACGAAGTTCCTAGTCTCAGCGCGCAGTGAGCCTACGCGTCTTGGACAATCCGAAATTTAGTTGGGAAAAACAGGTGCTGAAAGACATTGAGGTGCTTAAACTGACCAACTGGTGCCAGCTCGCACAAGACAGAGGCGAATGGCGGGCATTTAATGCAGCGGCCGAGACCGTCAAACGGTTGTAATTGAATTATCGGGCCAAATAAGAAGAAAGAATAATCCTTAAAATATAGAACATTTTGTCGTAGCTTTCTATTTATATCAAACAGCGTTTTTAAAAGTCCTTTTACTACAATATTTTAAATATTATAATTTCTAAAGTGAAATATTTGACTTTTGAACAATTTCGAAATTCAATTTCCTTAATGATTTCCTTTTGAAAGCCGTTCTCCTGGCTTATGTTGGATTGAGGTGAAGTATATTAAGAATATTGTACCCCGGTTTTCGGTCCGGTTCAGCATTTTTGAAGAGATGCCGGTTCGGTTACGGATTGGTTCGGTTCAGAACCGATTTGTAGAAAACTTTCTTGACTTACATAAGCATTTTGTTGTTGGAAGCAAATACAAAGAAAGTATGAAAAGTTTTAAATTACAGAGAATCACACATGTCGAAGCCCTTCGGATTTCACTTGTAAAACAGCTGCAAGCTGCGTTGGCGGGCCACAAAAAAAAAGACTTCCGCAAAAAGCACAAACGGAGAACAAAGGCAAAATCGGAGACATACATACATATGAACATATGTATGTATGCAGAAACAATGGAGAAAACATTTACAATAAGAAAACAGTTGTTTTACACAGGCAACCCAAAAAACATTGCCTATGTACGTATTGAAAAAGGCTGGCTAATAAAATACATTCCATGTTTGTAATTAATTTTGCTAGCTGTCCACACACACACACACTCAGTCAATGGCCTCGCTTTGCCCTCGAGGACAACGGCGCATATCTAACGGCTAAAAAAAAAATTGCATTCGTCACTGATAAGTGAGCGAGGGGGGATGGCGCCTACCTTGGCAAGTTTTTGGGAGGGGGTGCTGTCCGACCGTCCGCTTCCACTTCTCTTGCTCTGCTGCTGCCGCGTCGCTGCGCCTCTCAGTTTCCCGTTATTTGCACTTTTGTTGTTTTTACTTTTTGGCTTAATTCGACTGAAAACATAGAATTTTTAATTGGATTGAACAACAAAAACAATTTTCTTTGTTTTTTTTTTTTTTTTTTGGTTGGTTGCATTACACCTCACTCACAGCTTTACGCAATAAACATTCATTTTTGCTTTAAATAAACCAACATATGGAACAATTTCATATTTCGTTTTCTAGCGTTTGCCGGAGTCCACACAAATTTGAAATTAATTTGGTTAAGACGGAACTACAGCGACGACGACTCAAAATATAAAAAAAAAAGACTAAACTTATGCGAGTCGTTTGCCCTGGCACACACACACACACACGCACGCATGTCCAGTTGTCTCGCTTGCTCTGGTGTTGCTTGTGCTGGGAGCACGTTGCTAGCCAGACTGTTTTAGCGTTCACACCAACACCACTACAGCTACAAAAAATGGCTGGCTCTGGCTGGTCCCACATGAAATCTCTTTTACTTTTTTGGGGCACATTTTGCACTGTTATTACAGACGCGCACTTGACAGATTACTACACATTCAGTTATCACTTACGTTTTGCAGCAGCTTGGCGCATTTATTTCACAATTTGCTTGGCAATTTCACATAGATTTCGACGATTTTACAAATCTTTTACAAATTTTATTTTAGCTTGCAGTGTGACCGCAGACGCGAAGCCAGAAAATACAACAATGAAAAAAATACTAAACCCAGTATTTCTAGCTGATAATATACTGCCTTATCGATAGACGATGTATATCGATTGGTCTATTGAGGCTATCGGTTCAGTGGCCAGCCGTTGGTATTTATTATAGAAATGTATTATAGAATTTTCATTTTTTTTATTGTTGTTTTTGTATTAAGAATTTTTAGAATAGTTAAGAGCGTTCACCAACACACGACAATCTGGTGTGCGGTTTTTGATAGAATTTTCATTTTTTATTGGCGGAAAATTTGAATTTTTGAATGCAATTAAAATAAAATAACAAAATTTGAATATAATCAAGGATAATTCATTAAATGGGAATATGACAGCCGTCAATAGGAAAATTGCAGCTGTTTTCAGCTGCTGGCGATTCTAGATGGTTTTCGTGTGCTAAATACGAATCTGTTTGCGAAAATATGCAATGCAAAATAAAATAAGTTGGCTAGGCATTTTATAAAATTCTTATGAAAATTTAAATCAACGTCCATAGCATACCGAAGAACGAAGAAAAAAATCACACAGATTGTTCATAAAAAGTTCAAACTTTGAACCGAACCTCTTTAATAAAAAAAACCGGACCTGAACCTGTTCCGAACCTACAATTTCGGTTCGGTTTAACAAAAATGATAGACAAAAAACAATTGCGACCTACTGCCTAGCGACTCTTCTGTTATCTTGTCGGTCTTGGGCAGTTGCCTTAAGATGGCCTCTGCCTCTTTATGAACTTCGTCTTCAAAGCTTTTAAATGAAACAACAAAAACAAGAGTATAATATTACGAGGTGTGTTCAAAAAGTATCGCGATTTGTGTGTTTTTTCAAAAATTATTTATTTATTCATGAATATCTATTTTGTCCCCTTCAAAGTAATCCCCATGAGATATTATACACTTGTGCCAACGGTTTTTCCAATCTTCGAAGCACTTCAAAAAATCATTTTTTTTTATCTTGTTCGGCTCCTCCTTCGATGCCGTCTTTATCTCGTCAAGCGTAGCGTAAAGTCGTCCTTTCATGGGCCTCTTCAGTTTAGGGAACAAGAAAAAGTCACAGGGGGCCAGATCTGGGGAATACGGTGGCTGCGGCATCATTAGTGTGTTGTTTTTGGCCAAAAAGTCGCCCACAAGCAACGATGTGTGAGCAGGGGCGTTATCGTGGTGCAAAAGCCAATTTTTGTTCTTCCACAAATCCGGGCGTTTCTGGCGGATTGCTTCGCGCAAATTGCGCATAACTTGCAGGTAATATTCCTTATTGACCGTTCTTCCCTGTGGCAAGAACTCATGATGCACCACGCCCCTGAAATCGAAGAAAACTGTCAGCAAAACTTTCACATTCGACCGAACTTGGCGCGCTTTTTCCGGTCTTGTCGTTCACATCTTCTCGGCCTTCTGAGAACATTTTGTACCACCGATAAACGTTGATTCGGTCCAAGGTAGCTTCTCCGTATGCCACAGTCAACATTCGGAATGCATCCGCGCACTTAATTTCGTTTTTCACACAAAATTTGATACAGGTCCATTTTTTTGAACAGGTAAAAATCGAAGACGATCCAAAACACGTGCAAGCGAAGCAGCTGTCAACAATTAAGTGAACATTCAAAATGGCCGAGCTTGTCGGCATAAGTGAGAGACATGAGTATCAACATAACGCCACAAAAAAATCGAAATTCGAATATACGTAACCCGAGAAAATTCAAAATTCGCGATACTTTTTGAACACACCTCGTACATTGGTAATATTTTTCAGACTACGAAATGAAATTGCACTTAACAGTAAATTATATATTGAATATTCCCATGTGATCTACAAATCGCGTCCGATTGAGAGGAGCTCGGCTTTGGCCCTTAGGGGCTGTCAAGACACAAAAAAAAAAACTCGTCATGCTGACTTACATATTTTGTGGTGTTGTTGTTTAGGGCTTTAAGGTGGTTGTGTAGGGGGAGTGGGAGTACTTAGTATTGAGTACTATGAATTGAATACTGAGTATCGAGTATTGAGAATCGAGTAGAGTACTTAGAGTCGAGTACACTCAGTATCAAATACAAAGTATCGAGTTCTTGGTATCGAGTACTTAGTATCGAGTACTTAGCATCGGTTGCTGAGTACCAAATACAACATTTCAAGTATTAGTATCGAGTACTTGGTATTGAGTGCTAAGTATTAAGGAGTTAGAATCGAGCAGAGAGTATCAAATACTGTGAATCGAGTACTTGGTTTAGAGTACTTAGTATCAAGCATTAAGAATCGAATACTGCCTAATCGAGTACTACTCGATACTCATCGAGTACTTTGTATAGAGAACTTAGTATAAAGTTCTTAGGATCGAGTACTGAGTATAGAGTACTTAGTATCGAGTATTTAAAATCGAGTACTTAGGATCGAGTACTTAGTGTCGAGTACAGAGTATCGAATTCTGAGAATCGAGTACTTGGCATCGCATCGAGTATTTAGTATGGAGTACTATTATCGATTACTGAGTATCGAGTTTTGAGTATCGAGTATATAGTAACACACAACCACAATAATGTGAAAGGCGGAGCCTATCGTACACAACATGTTTCACATCAAGGCCCCGTGAGTGTTAGCCCCACTCATACCAATTTTTTATTAACACTGTGTAAAGCTGGGGCTGAACCAAGCTTCGAACCATCCGGTATTATCGTTTCGGTTAAGTTCTTGTTTTAACCGAATCAAAGGTCTTCAGCTAAAAGAAATGAATTGAAATGACTTGACTGTTTCCCAAATTCGATTCGGTTAGAAAACCTATTTAAAACGCTTCGTGAAATCCTTATTTCTCAAAATTTATTTATTTATGTGTAAAATATAATATGTATTTATAACGAAAATATGTGTAATATATGTATTAGAGACTTGCACGAGTGATTCCGGAACCGGATGATTACAGGTAAAAATAATCATTTTTAAGATGCCACAATACTTGTTAGTAATCATGTAATCGATTATACGGTGCCGAGTAGTAATCGGCATCGTGGCATCGTATGATTATAATCGTAGCACCGTGAGAATTTTAAGTGTTAGCAAAGGAACCTTTTGGGGAAATTTATTTTTGTATTTTATTTTTATACCCTTGTTATACCCTTGCAAAGGGTATTATAAAATTGTCCGGATGTTTGTAACGCATAGAAGGAAGCATCTCCGACCACATAAAGTATATATTCTTGATCAGCACGACGAGCTGAGTTGATTTAGCCTTGTCCGTCTGTCCGTCTGTTTCTATGCTATCTCCTCCGTCAGTTTTAAAGCGATCCTCACCAAACTTTGCACAAAGTCTTTTGGTACAAATACGCTGCACATTTGTCGGAACCGGCCGGATCGGATGACTATAGCATATAGCTGCCATAGGAACGATCGGTTGAAAAACTAGTCTTAAAGAGAAAAACTTTTTTGTTTTTAATGGAAACGCCTCCAAAGTACGTATTTCTTAGTTAACTATCCCTTCCCATGATTTCACTAAGTTTGGTCGAAATCGGATGACTTCAATTTATCGGATAACTAGCTGCCATAGGAACGATCGGTCGAAAAACTAGTTCTAGTGAGAAAAACTTTTTTGTTTTTAATGAAAACGTCCTTATCATTGGCATACACTTAATCTATATACTTTTACACAATTCTACAAAGATTGGTTGAAATCGGATGACTATAGCATATAGCTCCCATAGGAACGATCGGTCGAAAAACTAGTTCTAGTGAGAAAAACTTTTTTGTTTTTAATGAAAACGTCCTTATCATTGGCTTACACTTATTTTATTTACTTTGGACACATTTCTACAAAGTTTTATCAAAATCGGATGACTATAGCATATAGCTGCAGTATGAATGATCGGTCGAAAAAGAAGTTGAAGTGAGAAAAACTTTTTGTCTTAAATGACATCGCCTCCAAATTTCGCAATTAACAGTGTATTATGCTTTTCCATGATTTCACCAAGTTTAATAGAAATCAGACATCTTTATAGTATAGATCCCATAGAAAAGTAATGTCCAAAAAGTAGTCTTAGAAAAACTTTTTTGTTATCAATGGAAGCTGCAAGGGTATACAAAACTTCGGCCGAGCCGAAGTTAACTTACCCCTATTTTTTTATATAGGGGGAAGCATTGGGAAAGCTATGATATAGGCGTTCTATGTTTGGATTCTAAATTTTTAAGCGAAAAAAATGTTTTTCAGCGGGGTCAAGCTTAGGCCACCCGCACAGTGTTCGCACACACTATTTACTACACCATTTTCGGTGCAAACAAACATTTACTTTGAACAAAAACAAAACAGAAATAAAATAAATGTTGATAAAATAACACTCGAGTTAATACGAGTAAAACGGTGCAGTCCCTATGATTCTAACGTGCCACGGTACCAATTTGACAGCTCGGCGAGTACTACTCGACTACTATTTTACTTACTCGTGCAGGTCTCTGGTGTGTATATGCTGTGTGCTATTATATCTCATCTATTTTCATCTGATTTTCCTCTTCCGTATTCCTTTTCTTTTCCTCATCCGTTTTTATGTATTTTTCCTCTTCTTCCTTTTTTCGTTTTTCATATTGCATTTGGTGAAGTTTTTTGCCATGGTACACTCCCTTCTTATATCTTTCTTTCAGCAATTGCCGTACCTTTAAAATTTGCTGCTGGCTAAGGTTTTGTAAACAACCAGGCATTGAATATATCTTTCCACAGGAACAGAACCGCGTGTTCCTCTCACACAAAGCACAATATGTCGTCTCCACGTAGGTATAGAAGAGCCACCTTCCTCCATGGCTTCTTCTGCCTCCGCGTGCTCCACGATCTCCTCGTCCTCCACGTCCTCCACGATCTCCACGACCTCCACGACCTCCTCGACCTCCACGTCCTCCACGTCCTCCACGACCTCTACGTCCTCCACGACCTCCACGACCTCCACGACCTCCACGACCTCCACGTCCTCCACGTCCTCCACAGCGTTCGATGTAACGCATCTATAAAGAACAAACAATTAAAAATTTATCTGTACATAGAATGGTTCAAACCTGACTGATAAACGACGGGGCCTTACACTTTTGTACAAAAACTATATCCAAATTCAGGAAATAGGCGAAAAACAGTTTAAAAAACTTTTTTTATTTTCTTCCGATCAGGCTCAAACTCATTTTGAAAAATTCTAAAACCACGAAATTATCCAAAACTATACCGTTCATCTGATTGCGATAAAACATTGGGGAATGGTTAGATGTTTGCGGCGAAGTTTTCAAAGATAAAGAAATGGGCGGGATATGATTCAAAAATCGCGAAATTTACTAAATTGTAGCGTTTATCCGATTGGGATGAAACTTTCGGGAAACCTTAGACTTATAACCTATTTCCACTATAGCAAATATGTACATATTCTCACATTTTATCACATAACCAAAAATATGTAACATTTTTTCCATAGAAAAAAAATGTACATATTTCATATATGTTTCCATTCGCCACGAGTGATAGCAGTGTTGTAAAGGAAAATACTAGATTATTTCTTATTGATGTCACAATAAAATCAAGCCTAATGTTATTGATGTCACAAAAAGTCAACCCTGATTTAAAATTAGTTTTAAATGATAATTGAAGGTGAGGGCGTGTTTCATAATATTACATTTAATATTAATAAATTTGATTTCAAATGGCTCCAAAACGTAAGTCAGTGTCTTGGAAGGACTACCATGAAGTCATGCTCATGGATCTGTGGGAGGAGAATTTTGTCGCGGGACACCCATTTATTTGGAAGGATGGTTGCCAAATTAATTGAATGGAAAGATATTTGCAAAAAAATTGGACATTTAAAGCGCAAATACAAGTAAATATAAGATAAGTGGGGCTTTTTTATACAAACTAAACTAAAAACGCAAGGTGTTTCAGACGGTGCTCTATCAAAATGAGAGCCTTAAAGTCAGTGCAGCCATCATCCTCTTTCTCAAACTGTGTTGAGGTAAAGTGACTCGTATTGCTTACTGGTCTCACATGGGAATTCAGTATGCCTGAAGAAACGCAAACTGGACAAGGCCGAGATGTCATCGTTTGTAAAGGCTATGGTGGCTGCCACAACAGAGCGGATGGAGGTACTTGATCGACAAGCAACTGTCGCTTGGAGATTACGGAGCGCATGAAGAATGCCACTATAGAATTTTACTCTAATATGTTCAAACTATAAAATAAAATTTTTTTATGACTGTTAACGACCTTTATACTCTTAACTTGCAGTTTTTACTGGCTTGAGGTCTTGCTATGTTATTGACATAACTTTAAACAGAGGCACACAACACAACACAACAACACAACAACGGAGGCCACACACTTACAAAGGGGAATGGCTGTCTTAAGCTGTCTTTTTCGTGTTTTGCGCGCAAAGCTGCCTTTGGAATTCCCAAACGGTTTTGCCGTCGCAGGCATGGAGAGACTGCTGTTTGGACAGACATTTCAGGCTCAAGATCGCTGATGAGTGAGGTTGGTCCCTCATGAAACGTCGTCCGATCAACCTGAAGCCTCCTTTGTTGTGTTGTGTGCCTCTGTTTAAAGCAGTGGCGGGCACACAAATACAATGACATGTAAGACTTGCATTTGTGTGCGTAAGAAAAAAACGAAGTTGGCTTCGTGCGCGACGTTTTAATGCTTTGCACTGCGCAAAAAAAGCAAACTTCTAACTTAACAAAATGATTTGCGTCTTGCTAAATATATTAATGATGAAATAATTAGTTACTTAATAACTAATTAAATAAATAAGAAAGCAAATTCAAGCATCAGATTTAACAAATAGATAATTCGATACTAAATAACAACAATTCAAACAACAAATAATAATTAATTACTAAATAACAAGAAAAAAAAAAAAAAGGTAACATCAGACTTAACAAAATTATATGCTTCTTGAAAAATATTTTAAAGCTGAAATGATTAAATACTGAAATAAATAACAACATACAAAACAATAGTAATAAAAAAGTAGGAAATATAAAAAAACATAAGAAAAAACTATTCACCTTTCAAAAGTTTATCTAAATTAATTTCCCCCTAAATTCCTTAATTCGTAAAAGGCACGCTAAATGTGTATCAGTCAATTGGTTTCTTGTTTTATATAATATATTTTTCATACTAGAAAACGCTACCTCCCAATTATAAGTAGATTTTGTCAGTGCATATAATAAATTGCGCAGCGAGACCTTGCTTCGTTGGCGGCTGAACAACAACTGATTTGATTTTCGTTTGCGCTTCGTTGTCGAAATTCCGCGAAGCGAACAAAACACCGCGCACGAGTTAAACCGAAGATGCTTGCCGACGCCACACGACCGTTTACACTGTCGGTGTCGCGGCAGAGCGCCGGCAGAATAACTCCCAGACTCGCGAGTCTGGCTCGTGCCCGCCACTGGTTTAAAGTTATGTCAATAACATAGCAAGACCTCGAGCCAGTAAAAACTGCAAGATAAAATAAAATGTTAAGGAAAACATAGAAGCTATTATATTGTCTTATTTTATTTATTGTTGAGTCTTTCGGAATTTTTTCTTTAATTTTATTTGGCAAACACAAATCAAACTTGTAATTTGTTTGTCTTTTGTCAATTTTATTTGAGAAAGAATTTAAGCAATAATTATAAAATAATGTCTCATACTAAATGCAACTGCATTTATTGTTTTGAGCTCCATAGAACTTAGTGCAAAGATGTAATGCATAATTACTCAAATTTGAATTGTCAGCTGCCATTCACATGTTTACGAAACGGTAAAATATGTACATATCATATGGAAACGCTCAGAAAAAAAATATGTACATATCGAAATATGTAAGCATATTGAAAATAGGCTATTACACTAATAAGTGCATAAGCAGAAGCAAAGTGTCGGATAGCTTCGGAAAACGAATCGCGATATTGGCAATCTTAAATAACACAGAACCTCATTAAAGAGTCAGAGGTTAGAAAGACAAAAAAAAAATAGGTGTGCGCAGAACAATGTCAGTCGTATTTATCAAACCGAATTTCCAGTCCGTCGGATAAAATATAGATTTTTACATATCGAATTTTCCGCGATTTTTTTTTTTTTGTGGGCGGATTTTTCGATATCGGCAAAATACGAGTCCAATTATTTCACATACTTACATGGGACCCCTGAGCAGCTGAAAAGGGTGACTAACTTTATTCTCGACAGATTTCAGGCTAAGGAATTCGAGGTTGCGGTTTACCTTGACAATAAACCGTCTTTTGATAGAGTGTGGGATGACGGATTGCTCTGCAAGGTAGAAGATATCTTACCGCCTTAGCTTTACTCTCTTGTGAGAAGCCGTCTCACGGACGGGACCTTCTCAGTAATCTTGGAAGGAGTTGTTTCCAGTGTGCGGGTAATACGCACTGGTGTGCCACAAGGAAGTGTCCTTGGACCAACCCTATACTCTCTCTACACTTGTGATAAGCCTACAGGCAATACTCATTGAAGACTCCCGAGACTTACTCATTGAAATCGCCTCCAAATTTCGTAATTAACAGTGTATTTTCCATGATTTCATTAAGTTTGGTCGAAATCAGACATCTATGTATATTGTATAGATCCCATAGTCCAAAAAGTAGTCTTAGTTAGAAAAACTTTTTTGGTTTTCAATGGAAGCTGCTAGGGTATACAAAACTTCGTCCGAGCCGAGCCGTCGTTCCTCTATTTTTATACCCTTGCAGAGGGTATTATAAAATTGTGCGGATGTTTGTAACGCATTGAAGGAAGCATCTCCGACCACATAAAGTATATATGTTCTTGATCAGCATGACGAGCTGAGTTCATTTAGCCTTGTCCGTCTGTCTGTTTCTATGCTATCTCTTCCGTCAGTTTTAAAGCTATCCTCACCAAACTTTGCACAAAGTCTTTTGGTACAAATACGCTGCACATTTGTCGGAACCAGCCGGATCGGATGACTATAGCATATAGCTGTCATAGGAACGATTGGTCGAAAAACTAGTTCTAGTGAGAAAAACTTTTTTGCTTTTAATGGAAATGCCTTCTAAGTATGTTTTTTTTAGTCTAATATCCTTTCCCATAATTTTACTAAGTTTGGTCGAAATCTGATGACTATAGCATATAGCTGCCATAGGAACGATCGGTCGAAAAACTAGTCTTGGTGAGAAATTTTTTTTTGTTTTTAATAAAAACACAATTCTTCAAAGTTTGGTCGAAATCGGATGACTATAGCATATAGCTCCCATAGGAACGATCGGTCGAAAAAATAGTTCGAGTGAGGAAAACATTTTTTTTTAATGAAAACTTCCTTTTTATTGGCATATTCTTATTTTATATAATTTAACACATTTCTACAAAGTTTTATCAATATCGGATGACTATAGCATATAGCTGCAGTATGAATGATTGGTCGAAAAAGATGTTCTAGTGAGAAAAACTTTTTGTTTTAAATGGGATCGCCTCCAAATTTCGTAATTAAGAGTGTAATTAAGAGTGTTTCATGATTTGATCAAGCTTGGTCGAAATCAGACATCTCCAAAGAGTAGTCTTAGAAAAACTTTTTTGTTTTCAATGGAAGCTGAAAGGCCGAGCCGTAGTTAACTTTCCCCTATTTTTTCTCAATGATTTCGGGTGAACTGTTGAGAAGTTACGCTGGTCACCACAAAGGACTACTTTTGGAACATATAGCGATAAATTTTTGTTTAATTAAAATTGGCTTATGAAATTTGGGTGATATTTAGTTGAAACATGTCATAATGATGTAGTATTATTATATTTATAAAATAAATAAAATTACTGAAAAAAAAATGATTAAAAAATACATTTTTTGTGCCTCTGATTGAATATTTATTATAAATATTTATTATAAGTGTGAAAGTTTGTATGTTTGGGTGGACCGGGTGGTAAAGGTGAAACTGTATAGCGGGCTTAGACTATAATTAAGAATCTATAGATGGCAATTGTAAAATAAGCTTCGACACTTCGCTTAATTAAAATGTTTAATCTTACCAGCGTTCAATCAGCATCTGTTCTCAACCGCGACTGAAAGTCAAAATAACAATGGGATCGGCGTGCTAACAACAAAATACAAGCGACGGGACTCAACAATTGTATGTATTTCTAATTGCGGGAAAAAACTTTTACCGTTGATCGACAATATTAGTTCGCCGACTTATTAATTTTATCCAGCAATCTACTGCACTTGTACACTTAAATAGATTTACCAAAAAAAAAGACAAAAAAATTCACTTTCTTTTTAAGCACTTATTTTTTCACGTCCTTCCCGCTCAACGATTCAGTCACAATTAACTTGTAAGCAGTTCGTCGACAACTCTTTTAAGAACTGCCGCAATTGCGCTGCAACTGTGAGCATGAGCAAACCGAACAAGTAAGAAAGTCGGTCAAACCGGACTATAAAATACCCTGTACCAACGAAAGCTTAAGCTCAGTAAATTTTGATGCTTCAGCTGCAGCAGCGAACATTCATTTGCCCATAACTTGACTTGACTAATTTCTTTGGCGCATCGATAAATAATCCTGATTACTAAATATGTCTAGTAGGTTTGAACTATCTATGTATATATAAAATTGTAGCAAATATGATGTTTTTTCCAAATTGTGGGAGAGGGAAAGGGCGAGGCCAAAATTGAAAATAGTCTTGATCTGCCTACAATTCTAAAAATTAGTATATGTCTTATATATGTAAAACCTTACCATCTCTTAGATCTGTTTGTTCATACAGACAGAGGGATGAACATGGCTAAGTCGACTCGGCTGTTCATGCTGACCATTAATATATACTTTATGGGCTCGAAGATACTTCCTTCTGCCTGTTACATACTTTTACACAAAATTAATATGCTCTGTGTACCTTTGGTTCAGAGTATAAAAAAAGAATGCAAACGCCAGAAGCTGACAAAATTCTGCACAGTGATACAGAACACATAGAATATGAAAAGATTTATTAGATACGATTTTAATATTTTTTTTTTACTTAGTTCTTCTTGTTCTTAAATAAATATTATAGTTATATTTATACTCGATATAGGAATAAAATTGCACATGAAAAGTGAAATATATATATTGATTAATAAATTCTACTTGCAAATCTTAGGCCCCAGGATTTTTTTTTTGACTTAAGCTCTATTGACACGACCTGATCGCACACACAAACTCAGACGAAAACTCAGCTGAGAGATCAGACCGGGTATATTGGGCTGAAGAAAATGGAAGTCGTGCACATCCGACAATAACTTATGCTTCCATTTTTGCATACTTTAACGTTAAAATTTGTACAATCATAGAGCATTAAAAATAAACATGTTCCGGGTTTAATTAATCATTCAAGTTTTTAAAATGCGTCGTGAACCACTGTGCAACTTCCTAGGGAAATAAAGCACGCGCGCATGCACATGTCTAAACGTATGTACGTAGGCATAATTACGCATGACAGACTTTCGCAACGCAAATAAGAATGCACTTGCAAATGACAGATGAGTGCCTAAATATCGATACAAATATGTGGACATAATCGAAGGTGTCCCAGAAACCTTTTCCAACCGAATTTCAACCCAAGCCAATTCTTGGTGTCCTAGAAACCTCTTCCGGTTGGTTTCAAGTCTCTAGTGTTTTGGGAAGAGATTTTGTTAGATAAGCAAAATTAGGATGGGAAATGTAAACAACATTAATCTACTGGAGAGACTGCACCAAATAAATAACATATATAATTTAATTTAATAGTGAAATTTGCTGTTAAATAATAATTCGCAAAGCCAACCGAAGGCTGACATATCAACCAAAACCGCCTTGCCACTCTGCCCTAACTGGCATTGGTAGCGCCATATTGAAAATTTTACAACAACCTAGGGTTGCCAAGTTTTGCTTTATGATTTAATGAATTTTACATTTTAAAATTGTTTAACATGACTTTAATTTGAATTATAATTTTAGCATTAATCATAGAACATACCATAATTAACAGATTTCAATTGAACATCAAATTAATTTAAAACTAATATATGGTAAATTTTCTTTTAAACAACTTGGACCCAACTGGTCAAATTATCACTCACAGTAAGAAAATGAAATCTCTTGCAATTCTGGAACACCGACAGATTCTTTTACCGACTTGCAAACCAACCGAACCACAAAATCTCTAGAGTTTTCCAGGACACCCTCGAATAATATACGTGTATGCTCGAGTATAATAATTTTCAATGACTGCTGCTCTCCTTTCAGTAGATCGTCTATCTGACAATGGAATCTCACCCATTGTTGCCAATTTAGCTATTTATCCGCCAGATCTAGTTATTTTTATACTCTGGTCCAAAAGTACACAGAGTATATTTAGTTTGTGCAAAAGTATGAAACAGCCAGAAAGAATCATCTCCGACCCTATAAGCTTTATGGTATATATATTTGATGAGCGTGAACAGCCGAGTCGATATAGCCATCTCCGTCTGTCTGTCTGTCCATATGAACCAACAAATCTCAGAGATGGTAAAATGTATGGGAAATATACTGCTTATACTTGCAGGCAGTTTTGCCACAGTTTTATAGATAGAAGGTTGGCATCTTCTGGGCATATTTAGTGATCAGGATTATTTATCGATCCGCCTAAGGATTGGTAATGATCGGACGTTAGTCGAGTGTGCACCACTGGCCGCCATCACTTAAGGCCCTCTTCTGGTCTAGGCGACTGAATTTTACCTGTTTTTAAGAACTTGTGAAATTTGGTTGCACAATTCATTAAAAGTAATACAAAATTAAAAATTTTGTAAAGCGAGGGCTGTTCAAAAAGGTCTTTGCCTTTAAAATAGTGTCTTCTTAAAAAAGATGTGTTAATGGTTCGCAGCTTTCCGGAAGTCACCATAACCGGAGAACAAAAAGGAATATGGGAAGTTGTTTGGATTGAATGCCTTTATGGCCCGAAACAGAACTAGAAAAAAAAAATTGAATGTGCAAAAATTTGTGACCATTTAAAAATGAGACATCGATTTTTGACAATTTTTTTGTAGTCCAGTAAACAAAAAAATAGGAATAAATTGTTATACCCTTGCAGAGGGTATTATAAAATTGTCCGGATGTTTGTAACGCATAGAAGGAAGAATCTCCGACCACATAAAGTATATATATTCTTGATCAGCACGACGAGCTGAGTTCATTTAGCCTTGTCCGTCTGTCCGTCTGTCCTTCTGTCCGTCTGTCCGTCTGTTTCTATGCTATCTCCTCCGTCAGTTTTGAAGCTATCCTCACCAAACTTTGCACGAAGTCTTTTGGTACAAATACGCTGCACATTTGTCGGAACCGGCCGGATCGGATGACTATAGCATATAGCTGCCATAGGAACGATCGGTTGAAAAACTAGTCTTACAGAGAAAAACTTTTTTGTTTTTAATGCAAATGCCTCCAAAGTACGTATTTCTTAGTTTACTATCCCTTCCCATGATTTCACCAAGTTTGGTCGAAATCGGATGACTATAGCATATAGCTGCCATAGGAACGATCGTTCGAAAAACTAGTTCTAGTGAGAAAAACTTTTTTGTTTTTAATGAAAACGTCCTTATCATTGGCATACACTTATTTTATATACTTTTACACAATTCTACAAAAGTTGGTCGAAATCGGATGACTATTGCAAAGAGCTCCCATAGGAACGATCGGTCGAAAAACTAGTTTTAGTGAGAAAAACTTTTTTGTTTTTATTGAAAACGTCCTTTTTGTTGGCATACACTTATTTTATATACTTTTATACAATTCTTCAAGAATTGGTCAAAATCGGATGACTATAGCATATAGCTCCCATAGGAACGATCGTTTTAAAAACTAGTTCTTTTGAGGAAAACTTTTTTGTACTTTGGACACATTTCTACAAAGTTTTTATCAAAATCGGATGACTATAGCATATAGTTGCAGTATGAATGATCGGTCGAAAAAGAAGTTCTAGTGAGAAAAACATTTTGTTTTAAATGGGATCGCCTCCAAATTTCGCAATTAACAGTGTATTATGCTTTTCCATGATTTCACCAAGCTTAATCGAAGTCAGATATCTTTATAGTATAGATCCCCCAGAAAAGTAATGTCCAAAAAGTAGTCTTAAAAAACTTTTGTGTTTGTAATGGAAGCTGCAAGGGTATACAAAACTTCGGCCGAGCCGAAGTTAACTTTCCCCTATTTTTTTTTTTTTTATGATTGAGGTTCGGGCGATAGCCTCGTCAATTCTGCGTAATTAGAGCCCTACATCATCAAAATCGGTCCAGTAGAACTTCAGAAAAGCTGCGAACCAGTTAGATTTGCATACCTTCGCAGTTGGTGGAACAAATTTAGTGGAGTCTTGGAAAAGCCTAACAAACTAACATATATATTTTTGAAGGCAATTCCATTTAAGGGTACTGTATACCTTCAGCAAATTTTTTTTCAAATTTTTATTCTTTGCTTAAATTATGTTTTAGGATGTTAAAATTTCAAGTAAAAGAAAAAGTTTTTTTTTTGAAAATTTTTTTGTGGACGTGGGTCGGTATCGTCGTATTTCGAAAAAAATATGTTGCCAATATTTTTCTGCAAATCAACTGTTCTTTCCGAAAAATCATTAAAAAACACGAAAAAATTAATAAATATTAAATTTTTTATTTAATAATATAAAAATTTTGCAAAATCAAACTTTTTAATTTTCTTACGATAATTTTTTTTTACCACGTTTTTACTTTCTTTGACCCAAAATTTCTCAGGAACTACTAAACCGATTTTAATAAATTTTTACTCGAAACCATTTTTTCCAAAATGGTTACCCAAACAAAAAGAGTAACTGTGGACCCATTTTAAAATTTTCTTTTTTACATTACTCCTAATATTCACCATTGTAGAAGGTACCAAAGTATTTGAGATCGGACAAATAACGGAGCTAGAACCAATGATGGGGGGAAAAAGTAGATTTTTCGAAATTTTGATTTTGAAACCCCATAACTTCATTATTTTTTGAACGATCCCAAATATTTTGGTACCGACCAGAATGGTGAGTATTAGGAGTAATTTAAAAAAGAAAATTTGAAAATCGGTCTGCAGTTACTCTTTTTATTTGGGTATCCATGAGCCAATGATTTTAATTTTTAGACAACTTTGAACCGGAATAAAAAAACAATGGCAGCAACAACAACAAAAAATTTTTAAATTTAATTCAACCGATTGCCTATCGAATAAAAAAAAAACGCTTGTAAATATCACTTTTAGTTTTTTGAAATTTAATTTTTTGTAAACCTTTAAAAAATGGCACCTGAAACAAAAAAGTTTTTCACACTAGAACTTTTTTTTCGACCGATCATTCATAGTGCAGCTATATGCCATAGTCATCCGATTTTGACAGTTTTAAAGCTATCCTCACCAAACTTTGCACGAAGTCTTTTGGTACAAATACGCTGTACATTTGTCGGAACCGGCCGGATCGGATGACTATAGCATATAGCTGCCATAGGAACAATCGGTTGAAAAACAAATCTTAAAGAGAGAAACTTTTTTGTTTTTAATGGAAACGCCTCCAAAAAACGTATTTCTTAGTTTACTATTACTTCCCACGATTTCACTAAGTTTGGTCGAAATCGGATGACTATAGCATATAGCTGCCATAGGAACGATCGGTCGAAAAACTAGTTCTAGTGTGAAAAACTTTTTTGTTTTTAATGAAAACGTCCTTATCATCGGCATACACTTATTTTATATACGTTTACACAATTCTACAAAGTTTGGTCGAAATCGGATGCTGTGCTACAGCTCCCTGGACGATCGGTCGAGACTAGTTCGGTGAGGGAAAACTTTTTTTTTTAGAAAACGTCCTTTTTATAGGCATACACTTATTTTATATACTTTGGACACATTTCTACAAAGTTTTATCAAAATCGGATGACTATAGCATATAGCTGCAGTATGAATGATCGGTCGAAAAAGAAGTTCTAGTGAGAAAAACTTTTTTGTTTTAAATGGGATCGCCTCTAAATTTCGTAATTAACAGTGTATTATGCTTATCCATAATTTCCAAGTTTAGTCGAAATCAGACATCTATATATTATAGATCCCATAGAAAAGTATTGTCCAAAAAGTAGTCTTAGAAAAACTTTTTTGTTTTTAATGGAAACTGCAAGGGTATACAAAACTTCGGCCGAGCCGAAGTTAACTTTCCCCTTTTTTTTTTTGCTTGAAAATTCTTCATAATTCGGGATCAATCTATGGAAATTTTTGTATAATTTTCTGAGAGAACACTTTACTAGACAATTATACCACAAATTCTCAATATACTGCTTTCTCGCAAAGAACACACAACTTTATATGTCCCAGAATTAAAATGTTAGTCTCTGAGAGGCAGTTCTTTATTAATGCAATTCGCATGTGGAACGACCTACCTCACAACCTTAAAACCATAAAAAGCACCCTGCAGTTTCATACTAAACTTAAAAATCACATACAGAATACAGAATAAAGCATTAGTCTAGACTAATTAGCTTTTGAATAAAATTATATAAAATACACACATAGATTAATAAAATCAAAAACATGCAAGTTCATTCATTTTCTTTAAATTCATTGTTAAATTGTAAGTTTAAAATTTTTATATCAAAGTTATGATCTCGAACCCGATGTGATTGGCGCGTTATTTATAAGGCAATTCTTTGTACTTGCAGCGCTGGGCTAAAAAAAAAATCAATAAATTATTATCGTGCTACTTAACCTCATTATTTAAATGTTCTCTAAGAATTCAATTTCGAAATCCTTCAAAAGTCTTATGTTTGGAAAGAAATAGCTTTCTATGAAAAAATGTTCAATATTTTAAGGATTATCTAGACCAAATAGAGTTTGATTCAAACAGAAACCAGGTTTTTATTACCTCTAAAAACCAGAACTAATAATTATAATGTGTTATTTTATAATGTTACATCAAATAGTACCTAGATTTATGGTTTTTCAAACTTCCGCAGCTTAAAAAGAAATAAAAAAACATTTTTCGAACTGACTAAGGGACTTTTATGAATGTTAGACTTAAGAACGAGCTTAAAGTGTTAAATTTCAATGGAATCAGGGGCTATCGTTCAACAGAAAGAAGTTTTTGACATCATTTCGAATTTAACGTAACTTTAAAAGTCCGAAAATATGTCTTTTCGAACAGATTTAAGGGTAAGTCGCAACGATATATCCAAGGATGGGCCTTAAAAGTTGAGATAGGGAGAAATTAAGGACGATACAAGGACAGAAATGAGTTTTGAAACATTTTATGGACTCCCTCACCTTCGACAGTTTGGAAATAATACCTTTCCGCACAGATTTAAGGGCTAGTCGGGACTTTATACTGAAGAAGGGGCTTAAGGCTTGAGACTCAGTGAAATTAACGACGATTCTTGAAGAGAAATTCGATTTTGCCAACTTTTAGAACTGTCTTACATACGTGCTCTTTAAGGGTTGAGATTCGGCGGAATTAAGAGCGATCAAAGAACACAAATGAGATTTTGCCATGTTTTTGAAAGTGCGGTAACTTCAAAAGTCCAACAAAAAACTTTCCGAGCAGATACATAAAAAAATCGGTTCGATTTACCTAAGGACGGGCTCAAAGAACTGAGATTTGACAGAATTTCGACCGCTCTAAAAACATAAACTGCGTTTTTGGCATTTTTCGAAGTGCCTTACTTTCGAAAGATCGGGAAAAATTCATTTCCGCGCAGATTGAAGGGAAAATATTTAATAAATTGGGTGTGAGCCACTGAACCGAACCTAATCAGCGGCTTAGTAATAAACCGAACCTGCGGTTTAAGAACATTGTGCACCAATCGAGCTCTTAATCCTGATGGGTTTGCATCTCTGATTCTATCGTATACGATTTGTATGGCCAAAACTACAATGTTCAAAATTCTGTTAAAAAGAACCAAGTAAGTTTTGTAAGTAAATGATCTTCTTGTTCGGATTGTAAAGACATCGATGTCCATGGTGCTTATATCACTAAATCATAAAAAATTGAATATGAACAATTTAAGGCCTTGCCCACCTAATCAAGTGCCTGCGTACACCCCCGATAAAAATAAATTACTTTTTTTACTACAAAGTCCCCTTTCTCACTCAATGATTTGATTTGCAATAAAATTAATGAAACAAATAAAGTATTACAAACTGTTTTTTTCCTGAAAAGATCGAATTTCGGCAGCTGTGGTAACTCTTGTACTTATAATGCCGCTCGTCTCTGCCGCTCGCTGATTGGCTGAGACAAAAGGGGGCACTTGAACAACAACAAAAGCGTAATGCTTGCGATCTATGCAGCTAAATTAATTTACTGCTCACACTCAAACACACACACACACTTGCATTAGCGATCGGCGAATGGCAAAGCGTCGTGAACCGATGGTCAAAACAACGAGTCGGCAGCAGCAGCCACAAAAAACACGAACCAACCGGAAAGAAAACAACATCAAAACAGGTGAGAGACCGACCATAAAACAAAATGTCAGCAAATGACTAAGTGCCGGCTCATTAGCAGGCACATTTGCGCTCAGTGTACTTCGGAGCATCAGTTTTTTGTTGTTGCTGCGAATTATTGTTTTGCTAAGTATTTCCGCAACACATGTCGCCCAGGCTGGAACTTGGAATTGAAATTGGGACCCGTTTTCGCCGAGTAGTTTCTAACATCGGCCACGAATGCGCCATTTGGTTTCGTTTACTGGAGACGGCGGCGGCTTAGATCAAATAATGCGATTTCATGGCAAGTCGCAAATTGTCAAGCGATTCGACGTCGTCGTCCGCATCCGCTGCCGCCGCTCGAGCGCTCGTCAGCTGCGGCTGCAATTTTCGCTGGGCTCTGCTCCAGTTTGATTAACTTGAACACAGAAATATAATAATTTTACATTTTTAATTAATTGAAAATATTTCTGGATTCGCACATAGAAATTTGTTTATCAACAAAACACGCTTTGAACTCGGCCGGCAAAGAAAAATGGGAAAAATAAGCTCGTTAGATGCCGCCCATTTAATGGCTGGACCTAATTCAATTTTCCAGTTGCTGCAGTTCAGCGAACTGGGGGTAAGTTTATCATTTCCCATTTGATGCCTTTTATGACACTTACCGAAACGCTCGTATAAAACGCTCATCTGGTTCGCTAGGGTGTAGCTCTTCGGCTCTACTAGGTATTTATGATTTCGTTTATGCATTTTTGTGTTTTATTGTTGAATTTGTATTTCGATTTCTGGTCGGCGTTTCTCAAAAAAAAAGTTAATTGAGTTGTAAAAATTATAAAGTTGTAAAAAAAAACACCCGAAAAATATGCCGGGTAAAAGTTTCTGGTACCATTGCTTCCAGTTGAAACCTGCTGGAAAACAAAAGCGTAACATAAATACACTTTGGAGTTTTTACGATCTTGAAATGAATAGCGTCCAGTCCGGCGGTGAGGGGAAACGTTTTTGGTTTAGGTTTTATTTTATGATTCCTATTTTGTTATTTATGTTGTAGAAATTTACGGTAGATAACTGGTGCAAAGTGGTTGAAACAGGGAAAATCTGAAGTGAGATGAGATGAGATAGAGGCAGATCGAGTGGCATTACATTCACTTTAACCAGCTTCAGGCCTCAGGCGATTGAATGCTTGCCAGGAATAAAAGTAAACAAAAGTAAGTACCTAGCACTTGCAATTGTTTTGGTACACGGTTTTTATACCTTTGCATAGGGTATTATGAAATTGTACGGATGTTTGTAACGAATAAAAGGAAGCATCTCCGACCACATAAAGTATATACACACCTGATCATATTAATAGGTACACACCGGAATTTTTTAATTATAGATGGTTTTTTCGTACTTTTAGTGTTGACAACTTTTTAATTTTTGGTTTTTTGTTGTTGTCAATGTCTGGCCACACTGTGACAAAGAGTTGAAAGAGGGGCTGCCCCGTATATCAAAGCTTTTCTATAAATTGCGAGTCCACCACACATTTCGCCTGATCATAATAATAAGGTACAGTCTCCGTTTCTCACAAGTATCAAGTGAATAATTTTGTAATCAGTGATCTTTTGTAACTAAAGGTAAATTAAGTATAGCTCCTGTCAATACAGAGAATTAAATAATTATTTTTTTTGAAAAAATGGGTCGAAATTCTCATTGTACTAAAGAAGAAGCTCGATTGGTTCTTAGTCTGAAAAAAGAAGGCAAATCTTTACGAGCCATCGCCAAATTAATGAACAGGTCTCATAATTTTGTTAAAAATGCATTAGAAAGAAAAACAAGACAGGAAACCCGTGGAAGGCCACAAAAAACAACAGAAACCCTTGACCACTACATAGTAACTTTGAGCAAAAAGGACCCATTTAAGTCATCGAAGGCTATTGCAGCCGAAATTGGGAATTCAGTTCGTGCTCCAACTATCCGAAGACGACTACAAGATGCCAATCTACCAGGAAGAATTGCCAGAAAAGTCCCACTTATGCGCCCAAAAAATATTACCATGAGGCAAACTTTTGCAAGGGACCACAAGGACTGGGTAGGATGCACCGGGGAAAAAAAATGGAGAAACATATTATAAAGCGATGAAACCAAGATTAATTTGTTTGGGAATGACTGTGAAAGGAATATTCGACGCCCTAATAGAAAGGAATTCCATCCACGATTTACAAAAAAAACAGTCAAACATGGAGGTGGCAATATAATGGTATGGGGTTGCTTCTCCTGGTACGGCGTAGGTCCAATTTATCAGACTACGAACAAAATGAATGCTGAAGAGTACAAATCCATATTGGAAACAGTTATGGTACCGTATGCTGAGGAAAATATGCCATTACGTTGGGTATTTCAGCAAGATAATGATCCTAAACACACATCAAGGCTGTTACTAATTTTTCGAGGACCAAAAGTTGACGTTCGAGTGGCCGCCAATCCCCCGACCTTAACCCCATTGAAAACTTGGGGGAGACTTAAAGAAATTGGCGCTCTTTTCAAATAAACAAAATTAGGAAGGTGTCCACTGGGTGAGCCGTGGCCTGCCGGCTCATTGTCAGAGGTAGTGGCTGGGTGGTCCTGGCAGAGGAAATACTAATTTACCTAAAAAAAGAACACAAAATGGAAATTAAAATTTTTTTCTTACCAACACATGAAATGTACCTATTATTATGATCACACTAAAAGCGTATCTGAAACACAAAATGATCTCTTTTATGTTATATTATTATTCTATTTTACAATTAAGTTTATTTTATTAAAAACAAATAGTTTAAGAACCAATGAGAACAAATTTTAATTTTGAAACAATGTATAAAACTGTTTTCTGTTACCTTAAAGTCAGAGTTGATGTGTGTACCTATTAATATGATCAGGTATGTCGCCATGTCCGTCTGTCTGTTTCTACACACAGAGAAAAAACCAAGAAGAGCGTTCTTGATATCAAGAATATTTTTATGTTGAAAGTACGGCAAGAACGAATATTCTTGGATCCAAGAAGAAAAATACTGAAATCAAGGATTGAAAATCGAGAAGAGTATTCTTGGTTTTAGAATTTGTCTTCTTGATATCAAGAATAAATCTTCTTGGTTGCAAGCAAAAAAAAAGGTCTCGATTCCAAGAATAGATATTCTTGGTTGCAAGCACCACCCCACCCTATTCCTTTTGCTGTGACAAATTTAACAATTTTTTTTCTCTTGCTTAGGCTATTATAACTGGGGCTAGAACTCTGGACCTCTAGAAAGCCTGACAAAAGCAAATTTGGGATCGTCGCGGACAGAGTTTAACATCTCATTAGCAATGTTCTTGCGATGCTGTTTTTGGTCGCAATTGAGCAATTTTGGTACGAATTTCGCGGCGACCCGTCCCATGACCAAATCATTGATAAAAATCGAATAGCTGCACGAGCGATCAAAAGTCGAAAAAATGTTAAGGATGCCTCAGATTAACTTCTTTAACAAGGGTGAATCGATGTCTTAGCATATAGCGCGAACGACGGGTTTACATTGGCATTCACTATTTTATTACTTTTCACATTCGTCGTTGTTGTTGAAGTGCTCGGGGTGCTGCTCTTCGTGTTCACATCTTCTCGGCCTATCGTGAGAAAATTTTTTTTATGAAAATTTTGTACCACCGATAAACGTTGCTTCGGTCCAAAGTAGCTTCTCAAACGTATGACTTACAGTCAACATTCGGTCGATAGCATTCGTGAGAAAAATTTCGTTTTTCACACAAAATTTCGATACAGGTTCTTTGATCCATTTTTTGGAAATAGATAAAAATCGAAGACGAAGGTCCAAAACACGTAGTCAAGAAAACATTTTGCAAGGAAGCTGTCAACAATTAGGAGTGAACATTCATAATTTATGGTACTCCATGAGCTTGATCGGCATAAGTGAAAGAGACGAAAACCTGAGTGTTTACCAACATAACGCCACAAAAAAATCGAAATTCGAATATACGTAACCCGCGAAAATTCAAAATTCGCGATACTTTTTAAACACACCTCATATGCTATCTACTCCGTCAGTTTGAAAGCTTTCTTTACCAAACTTTGCACGAAGTCTTTTAGTACATATACTCTGCACATTTGTCGGAATCGGCTGGATCGAATGATTATAGCATATAGCTGTCATAGGAAGGATCAGTCGAAAAACTAGTTTCAGAGAGAAAAACTTTTTTGTTTTCCATGGAAACGTCTCCAAACTTCGTATTTCTTAGTTTTCTATGCTTTCCCATGATTCCACTAAGTTTGGTCGAAATCGGAAATCTATATAGTATAGCTGTCATACAAATGTAGAGTCTGAAAAGTAGTTCTAGTGAGAAAAACTTGAGCTCTCCGTACTAAGCTTAAAGATTCCAAGGAAGGAATGAGAGTCTTTTTCGAGTCCTCTGGTTAAAATTGTCACAAGTGCGCCCGCTTTTTAATGGGAGAAAATGGTATCCTATTCGCGACTCTTCTTGTTTATACCCCATTTTTCTGATCAGTTTCGACTCATTTTTGAGTCATTTATCCAATCCCCTGCATGATCAATTTTCTATTGCTCTAGATTTTGTAATTATACTTTCAATTTAATCAAATTTGAGTCTTCTATTAATAACACCTGATAGTTATATATTTTAATCTTCAAAAGGTTTCAAAAAAGACTTATCAAGGTGATTTTGTTGAAATGATCTTCTAAATGCTGGGTGGAAGGTATATTTAGGGGACGGTGGGAAATTGCAGGAAATGTACGGGATCACATGTTTTGTAAAGGTTGACGGCTTAAAGGCTACACCAATCCGGCAACTCTAAGTATCAATTCGGTCGTTAAGTGGTCTTATTTAATTAAACTGACTGTCGAGTAAAACTTTTCTTAGGGTAAGAATTAAAATACCCAGATTTTTAAAGGTTTTGTGGCCTGAAGATAAGGGCATAACGTCTTAAATCTCGTCAGAGAACTGAACCGTTTTGTTTAGTGGTTTTTGGTTCGGCTTGGGTCAGAACCGGTTTGCATCCCTGGTTTTAATAGCATAACTGATTAAGGCTAAACTGATGGTGGCGTAGCAAAGCGCCGGGTTATTTGGCCTGAAAATATTCTGTCGAATATGTTAGACAGCCGGCTGATTGGGTGGTAGGGAGCATGTATGGCCCTCTGGAAAGGCCTTTACTACGCTCACAAACACACTCGATATCGAGACGTGGGAGATTTAAACATTGTCAAAACTCAACTGAGACGAGAAAGTCTCTAACCAAGATTGCTTGTATAATTTCAATGGAAATTCAACAATCTTTTAAAACTTTATTTTGAGGTTCCATCCGTGGGACAGCAGACAAACACACGGTAACCGCTCCAACACAACAGTACAATTTTTTTGTGTTGGCTCAATTAAATCTTCTCTCTGAAAAACACAAAAATGAAGTTCTCAGTAATTAAAAACAGTGGCCACAACAGCAAAGATACATTGAACAACCTTCAACGCTATTGCAATTCTCAAGTTTTAATTCTCCAGGCAGTTGGTTTTAAAAGGAGCTTGCAAATGGCCTGATGGTGTGACAGCAATAGAAAGCGTACTGACGATGGCTTAGCCGTGGTGGCAGTCTATCTACGCAACCACTGCTGCTTTTTAAATGTATTCTTTGTTGACTTTTCTGGATGATTATTGAATTATAGGCAATCCTCAAACTTGTTAGAGAAATGAAAACTAATTTCTAAAATTTTTGGAAATGTATTTTATATTTAAAACTAACACACAAAAAGGATTATCAAAATAAATGCTTAACTGTTATCAACTGCTTATTAGTAATTGCCCCTTAAGCCCCTAAGAACTAATTCAGTTTCTATCCTTTGCTTATTAACTGACATGTCTCTCTCCCCACGTCCCTTTCGGCTCATCGAGGTGTCATAAATCCACATGTGGTTGTAAAGTGTTACTAATTTCTGTTTCCATTTCGATTTATTTTCCTTATATTTTCTTCCGCGCTCTCCCCTAGCTCCGTTGCTGCGGAGCCACCTAATTTCACATGAACATGTTAATGTTTACACGCGTACCGCGATTTTTATGTGCGCCCCCGCCGCGTATTGTCAGCTCCCCCTCCCCGCTCATATGACAGCCAACCAACCAGTGTCGTCTTGGGGCTTATCTGGCCGACGATTGCCGAGCACCATCTTAGGCTCGGCATTGGGGGCTTGCTTACGATTCCGACTCGGGCGCCAAGATCAGTCGCAGTTTGCAAGTCAGTCGCGTCGTGTCACATCGTCTTGTGTTCTTGCGTGGGTGGTGAGCCTCGAGATACTGATCCGTTTGTCAAAAATTTATGTGTGTGTCCATCTACCCGTCGGTGGTTTGAACTAAGAAAAAAAAAACATTTCGTTCAAAATGAGCGGGAGCCCAAGTGCAAGCGGCGCTTCGGAACGTGCCAAGCCGGTGGAAACATTGGTCTTGGCCAATTACGCTCTAAAGGCGGAACAGAAGCGTGCGGCCGGTCAAGGAGGAATGATATCAATGAGACGGTCGCAGAGTTGCTTCGCCTGCGCTATCCCAACTTTCCGATTTAAACTATTTCCTCTCAGAATTTCCATTGGTCACCATCATGAAGCAATACAATGTCTCGTTGAGTGGTCATTACGTCACCTTGCTGCCCACCATTAGGCTAACCCATGCCATTGCACCCGAAATGGCAACTTTATTGCGTAACCCGCAAGAGCAAATACAGCAGAATTTTGAATGGAAAGCCTTGGCGGCCGCTTTGGATCCTTTGGACTTTAATGATAACGATGCCCTAAGAGAGTCCCCCATGGTGATGCCTGGCGGAATGCCCCTGGTGCCCAAAAGTCCAATGGAAATATTTTTTGCCATTCTGCTCTGCTGCATCAGCATCTTTGTGCTGTGCTACACCATGGTGGTATTCTATCGCTGCATCTGCACGCGTAACTATGCCGAGTGGCGTTCCAGTTGGCACGAATCGGAGGCGCCGCACAAACAGACCGAGCAAATTCTTGAGGGTGTGCCCACCCAGATTGCAGGACACAAACATCGCATCGAGTGTCTGGTTTCGGATGGCGCCTACATCATAAGCTGTTGCCTCAAGGGGCAGATTCGGGTGTGGGATGCACGCAGTGGTGAGCAGTTGTCGAGCATTGGACGTTCGGATATGCAGATTGTGTCACAGCCACGACAGGATGGCCAGACGCTGGTGCGTAAGCTGCCCATTTCACCGGTGTGGTGTCTGGACTATTATGATAATCTCATTGCGGTGGGCTGTGCCAATGGCAGAGTGGAGTTGTGGGAGAGTCCGGCCGGAGTGCTTAAGTGTGCCTATCAGGAGGATGCGAAACGAAATCAGGGCATTACCCATATACATTTGAATGGAGATCGTGTGATTGTGGCACGTTTGAATGGACGTTTGGATTTCTATCGACTGGAGACATACTACAAGGGCAAGCAGATCGATTGGGGATTCACCTCGGCCTACAGACGCAGTAAGTGTACTTTGTGTTTATTTGATTCTTGGGAAATGTTAAGTAACAGGTCGTAACTTTTTTATTGGTATTTGTACCGTAGAATTACTACAGGTTTCGCAATCGAAAGATTTTCAAAATCTTTATTTATTTATAATGTATACTAGGTCTCTAAAACCCATATACATTATCCATAAGCAGTAGTCCCGCTGAAATGTTTGTTATAAAAACCTTAACAGTTTCTCTATTAAACAAACAATAAATATTTTGGTATTTATAAAAGGAAACAAACCTTTTAAAAAAATGCTTTCAATAAATCTTGGACGATGTTCAGAAAACTTAGCATTTGCCAAACCAAAACAAAGATTTTAACATGTCGGGAAACCTTTTACTTACTGCGTCTGATAAAATCAAAAAACTTAAAATAGAAACAATTGGATTTTACGTTCAGAGAATTCTCAAGTTTTAATTCGATGCCCAGTTTATATAAATAGGTAATTGCAAACGGCTTGTTGGTATTAGCGCTTGAAACTCACTGATGAGATGTAGCTTGGAAGCAGAGCTGTAAATACAATTACCATTACCATTACAATTTTTCAGAAAATTAAAAACAATTCTAATTACAATTTTGTAGTAATCGTAATTGTAACTTGGAGTTACGATTAATAGTGATTATTACAAAATATAATTACTTTTACAATAACTTTAATAATTGTATCTGAAAAGGATGATTATTGAGTAATTGTGCTTGAAATGTTCAATTATTCATGGATTTCTAGGTGTAGACTGAAATTATTTACTAGTTCAAATGCTCATACATACAATGTTTGGAATAATAACACAACTGCATATAAATAATCCCCAATCTTACACACATGGTATAATGTAATGTTTTACGGTATTTTACAAAATCTGTATTACTAGCCCGGACTGTAGTTGGACTAGTGTTATTCCGATTCACCTGTTTTTGTACCAATAGACCGGTGTCTACTTGATGCAATACGGGCTGACAAAAAGACATGGCTATATCAACTCAGTACATCAAGCTGACTAGGAGAACTATCCGTTACAAACCTCTGCACAACTTTAATATAGAAATAGAAATGTTTGACTTTTAAGATTTCTATCTTGGCCAAGGCGAGGGTTTTAAAATTGAAAACATGCAAGAACTTTGGTGGGAAATTACTTTTTTGGGAAAAAACCCAAAAGTAAAGATAGAAACTTGAAACTTTAAATATACGCTGTTTATATCAGGGACTGCAAATAATGATTATTTGTTTTTTTTTTTTAAATCAAAAAATCATTCACTTGTAGCATTTTTAAGACAGGCGAGAGATATACCAAAATTCTTCTTTAAGGATCCGTTATCCATTTTCACCATGATTCAGGATTTTTCAGGATTTATTGTTTTACTCACAAAATAATAATTAATTTTGAGTTTTACTTTACAACTCAACCAATAATCATTATTTTTGAGCAAAAAATAAAACTCATGAAGTAATGATTATTCTTTAAGTTTTATTTTTTGCTCAAAAGAAAACTCAAATTGAAATTGCGCCTTGGTTTAGGGAGTAAGGGAAAAAAATTGATATATTCCTAGTCTGTAACCCAAGACCAACCAATATAATCCATTTTTGGATTAAAAATGATCTCGTCTAGATGGTTCAAGCGGAAAAGTACGCTATAGGAAATAGCAAGTCGTTCAAAGAAACTATGTCTGCAATCTCAAGCGCCATTTGGTTGAGCAGCACAAAAAAAGAATATGTGAACGAGTTGGCGGAGGAAAAAGTTCCAGAAAAAAATGAAATTTCGGTGACTATGTGCCCAAGTGAAGTCAAGGATGCATGCGATGATCATGTTACCACTCAAAAAATTCCGTTTTCTGTATTAAACTCAGACAGCTTCAAAATTCTTACATTACTGATTTTTAATGGCCTGCATATGCCAGTGGTGACGTCAAGAAATGTAATGAGCTTGGTAGATAAAAAGTATTATAAAATAAAATCAGAAATCGTGGCTTCATTAACTGGCTATTTAGATTGATCGCATATTCGCATGACCATATTTAGATTGATCGCAGGCATCAACATCTTCTCAGGCTGAGAATACAGAACTCTTCAAGGAATCAAGTACCTGCTCTCTCTTAAATGAATTTCTCAATTCTATTGAGGTAGTTTCAGGGAACGAAGAAGAAGAAGATGGAAATTGATAATTATAGCCCGAAACCAATCGATGTAAATTCGAATATTATGCAACATTGGGAAAACAAAAAGTTTCAATATCCCAATCTATATGAACTGGCCAAAGTAGTGCATTCTGCTACTGTGAAAGTGTTGAAATAAATGTTTGTATATTTGTATGTTTGTATGTTTGTTGTTTGTCCTTATGGGCGTCTAAACCGATCTTCACAAATTTTTCACAGTAAGTTTCATGTCTGTAAAATGGTCCAAAAACACGCGAAATTTGCAAAAATTATACCGTTCATCCGATTGCAATGAAAATGTGGGAAATGGTTGAACGCTTGCCAGGGAAGGTTTCGAGGTTGAAAAAATTGTCAAAAAATTGTCGCTAAAACTTTGGGAAATTGATCGACGCTTGCCAGGGAAGGTTTCAGGTTGAAGAAACCGCGAAATTTGCAAAATGTTCGTTTGTTATAAAACTTTGAAGGATTCTGATTGAAGAAATGGGCGTGAAATAGTCAAAAACCGCGATAATTAAAAAACTATACCGTTCATCCGATTACGATGAAATTTTGGTCAATGGTTTGACGCTTGGCCGTGAAGGTTTCTAAGGTCCAAAAAAATCGCGAAATTCGCAAAATTATACCGTTCATCCGATTGCAATCAAACTTTGGGGGAATGAATTGAAAGCTTGCTCGGGAGGGTTTCTAAGTTGAAAAATTTAAAAAATTGTCAAAAAACCGCGAAAATTAAAAATTTGCGGTTTCGGTAAATCTTTGATAGTGGTTCGACGCTTGCCCGGAATGGTTTCCAAGTAGAAGATATGGGCGGAAAATTGTCCAAGAACCGCGAGATTTTGCAAAATGTTCGATTTTGATGAAACTTTGAGGAATGGTTGTACGCTTGCCCGCGAAGGTATCTAAATTGAAGAAATTGGGCCGGAAATGGTCATAAACCGCGAAATTTCAAAAACTTTACCGTTCATCCGATTGCCATAAAACTTTGGGCAACGCTTGCCCGCTAAGGTTTCTGAGGTCCAAAAATCGCGAAATTTGCCAAATAACCTTATGAGTATTTATGAAAGCGCTTAACGCTTATATTACAATGCAGGCGTTGGTTCATGGAAGCTGTAGATTACACGGTCCAAATTTTACGAAATTTGCAAATTTTTGATTTGAGGATGGATTATTGTCAAGATTTCAAAGACGGCCATTGTAGATGGGTAAATAGGAAGTATTAACCAAACGGTCAAAAAAGTCACGAAATTTGCAAAATATTCTTGATTTTAGATTATCATGAAGACGTTTATATAGAGAAAAAGATCGAACGGTCCAAAATGTTTATACCGACATGCAGCCTGCACTAGATTGAATATAATCGCTCTCTTAAGAATCATAAGAACCCGGGCGACGCCGGGTATTCAGCTAGTTATTGAATAAAAATAAAATAATTATATATATTCTTCAGGAAAATATTTTTTTCAAGAATTTTTTTTTAATTCAAAAATGGACTATAACGGTTGGTCTTGGGTTACTGATTATGAATATACAAAAAAAATTTTCCTTACTCCCTAAGAAAAGGGCGCAATTACAATTTGAGTTTTATTTTTGAGCAAAAAAAAAATAAAATAATTATTACATGAGTTTTATTTTTTTTTGCTCAAAAAAATGATTATTGGTTGAGTTGTAAAGTATAACTCAAAATTAAATATTATTTTGTGAGTAAATAATAAAAAATTAATATTAATCATTATTTTATAATTTTTATTATAAAACTTAGAATGTGCCGGTTTTTATTTTTTTTTGCGACCAATGACTATTCATTTAATTTAATTTTTATACATCATTTACTCTTACTTTAAGTGAAAATAGTCTTAAACTTTGAAATTGTTGTCATCATCTACTGTTCCGTAATCAAAAAGCGATGTCTCTAAAAGCGGGGTGACATCTTTTAAAAGTTTGTGTGACTATAAATTTTCTTGAGGATATGCTTGATAAAT